>JAFFST010052549.1:64899-72399 GCA_022414735.1 Noturus placidus
CTCTACCTTTTCACAACGAGTCCTGTGGAGTTGTTTTTAAACCATCTCTCCTGCGCCCTGCTCCAGGAAAACCAAAAACATGGAAACGCACTCAGTCCAGATGTGTGTGTGTGCATGCGTGTCAAGGTCAGTGGGTTCACACACCTGCTGCCCTGAGGCATAGAAAGACAGACAAAACTACACAGTGGACTCAACTACACTGGTCTTGCTCTCACTTAAAAATACAGGATGAGCATCTGCTCACAGGAATATTCAATTACTCAGCTTAAGCGCTGTTGTTTAAAAACATTCATGCCTGGATCTTTTTTCTTTGTAGGTTTTTTTAGTAAATATTTAATTACAACCACAGACTTCCTAACATGCTTCTACAAGTGCTTAGTTTGGTTCCTAAGTTCAAATCCCATCCCATTGATGTCAGACTATTTGTTCAAGACAACACAATGGCCAGACAACTCTGAGAATTGTCCAGACTTTCAACTGCTACATCACTCAAGAAAAAGTATGGCACAAGTGTTGCTTTAATTGTTTGCCTACAAAAGTATAGAATTGTCACAGTGGGCTATGATGGCTAGGTTAACTTTTGCTTTCACTCGCCAGGTTGCTCAGAATCTAAGACAAATTAAGCCAGATTTAGTATTCAGAGTTGAGTAATGTGCACGTACTGAGACATTAATAGCAAAATTACGCACATTTTTATTCAGATATCAGACGTAATTATGGACGTAAGAGGTACACTTCGTTACACATAAGTCACTACAAGTTTGTGTTAATTTACCAATATAACTTCCAGCTTGCAAACTAGCACTTGATCCAGCACATACTGTATTATTGAACTTTTTTTGTGCAATTTCATTTAGCAACAAGATATTATATCAAGGCCATAACCGGTGTTCAAATAAGCTATTTTATCACTTTTATATCACTTTTTGTTATATAATTTGATTTGTCTACTTAGTAATATAATTCCTATGTGTTGGTTAATTCAGTGCAATGTATAAAGAAAATATGTTTAGGATTAAAATGCTCTGAAGGAGAAGCTGACAAAGCATGTAAATGGTAAATGGCGCACTTATATAGCGCTTTCATTCGAAGCGCTTTACACTGCGTCTCATTCACCCATTCACCCATTCACACTCACACAACAATGGTAGCAGAGCTGCTGCCATGCAAGGTGCTAGCCTGCCATCGGGAGCAACTTGGGGTTCAGTGCCTGAAGTCCCCAAGGACACTTCGGCATGTGGAGTCATGTGGGCCGGGAATCGAACCTCGAATCAAAGCATGTATCTCTGATATATACAATATATGCACAGTACTTTGCAAACGTCTTAGGCACCCTATGTTTTTAGTACAAACTTTGTTATATTTTTATTTGATGACTTCTACATTATCAAGTCAGTACACACACATTAACTGTTACAGAAAAAATGTTTGTATGTCAGTAAAGAAAGCAGCGTATTACGTAAGAGACACTTTTCAAACAAAACAAAACAAAACACACACACACACACACACACAATGAAGGCTGCTGGGATTTGCTGCAAAAATAAGAAGCGAGTAAAACAGTGAAAGTCTCCAGAAGAACCGTGTCTGGTTGTGCAAGATGCTCAATAAAACTTACAGCTCATTTCCTTATTAAATGGCAATAAATTGTACTGGAGACTGCTGTTTTTTTTTGAGTTTTTTTAAAGCAAAGGGTCATCACTCAAAATCTTAAAGGTCACAAATTCAAGGTCAGAATCAACTGTAACTGAGAAATGTCTCTGATTTCTTCACGCTCCATCCAAGATGCTCTTGTGCAACTGTCTGAACAGTGCTTAGTAACATCTGTGGTCTGAATACCTATTAGCACACACCCTGTCAGTTCACACCCTTTGTTAGCTCTTTTAGCTCACACCCTACAATTTTCCACATTAGGTTAATATATACCGTAATTTCTGCACCATAAGGCGCACCTGATTATAAGGCGCAGTCCCAATTACGGGGTCTATTTCTGTACTTGACCAATACATAAGGCGCACCGTGTTATAAGGTGCATGCTAAAACATACGGTTGTTATGCCTCGGCCAGCAGATGGCACCCCAGCATGAACTAACTCTAGACACGTGACTCATTGTTTTAGATTCGGTTGGATTCGGTGATGATATCCCAGCTGTGTCATGTTTGGTTTGATTATGTGGAGCATTTTAACCCCTCGGGGCTTAAAGCACGTTATTGTTCTTTGTTTGAAGGTCTGTCTGAGTGCTTGCCGAATGAAGCCAGTATGGTTAGCCTTAGCCAAAACTAGTATGGTTATCCTTAGCCGGGAATGCTAAGCAGTGCTTGTTTGTTTGTTTTGTTCTTAAATAAAGGTTCTCCTGCACTTACTTATTGCCTCCAACTTCGTGACAACGGTCTACAAAAAAAAAAAAAGGTAACGGAAGCAAAACAGTGAGTTAAGTTGAACTTTAGTCAACAAATGTTGTTTTGCAGCATACCGGTAGTATACCTACCGGAGGCGTGGATGAGGTAAGCGTACGTACTGTAAGTATTACGTAATGTTCTCTGATTGGTTGATCACTGCCAGAATACGTAGTGTATGTATTACGTCCCTGTGTCAGCAGGAAATGGTCTGACAGTCAATCAAGCGGAGCCTTTACCAAAGTAGCACAACATTTTTACAGATTTTGGAACTCAGTCCACACCAAATATTTCAGAGGAAAAGGAGTTCAATATTATACACACAGGCGAGACACGTGACATGACCACAAAGACCAGAGAGCATGTGCCAAGGTGTTTGTTTGGCAGAATGCGATAATACCAAGGCTGTCCTGTATGAAGTGCCATGCAACAGAAAACAAGGATACACCTAGCAGGTTCCACTAAACATTGCTGGTCTGCACTTAGTCTGGACAAAAGCTACCTTTACTCTTTGCACGCACTTACATACACACATACTAAGATGCAAAGTCTGCCTATGCTCATGTATTATTTAGTGTGTTGCAGTAGTCCAGTGTTTGCTGAATATTATATACATTATCATGGTAACATCATCACCAAACCAAGACACTGACTGTCACTGAGTAGCACAGCTGGCAGAAGATAATCACCGGTACTGTTGCTAAAGTCTCAGTTTCATTTTCTGGTTTGCTATTAGTGTTGTTTCCATTTCCAGATGTGGCATTTAAGGATCTGGAGGACTGATATCTGATATCCAGATCTGCTTTCGATTCCACCCAATAACGCACGCCTGAGCAGGGTATTAAAACTGTAATAATATGAACAGTTTGTTTCCAAAATATGTTCTGTGTTTTTATTGACATAATTGAATGCTTATGGGTCACTACATATATGTATGTACTAATCATGGCTCATTTGTTTATGGGTTTACAACATATGTTTCTCAAAATGCATTACTGCCACATCTGTTTTTCAAGAAAGAACAATATAACCTAGGATAATTAAATCTCAGTGTCTGAGAGCTGTATCTAAAACAGAGGTCTTCAACAGGGGGTCCGCGACCCCTAGGGGGTCCGCGGAGGTACTGCATGGGGGTTGCGAAAGTTTTGTTATCAGTTTGATATAACACAATTTCATACAATATATATAATTAGG
Source organism: Noturus placidus (assembly GCA_022414735.1). Taxonomy (NCBI): domain Eukaryota; kingdom Metazoa; phylum Chordata; class Actinopteri; order Siluriformes; family Ictaluridae; genus Noturus; species Noturus placidus. The sequence continues at coordinate 68,491 of JAFFST010052549.1, forward strand.
GGGTCCCCACTCCATCTCGCCATCAGTTTGGGGGTCCTTGGCCTGGAAAACATTGAAGATCCCTGATTTATAACAAACATGTCACACATTCAATCAATCATTAAAACCATTGACAGGCGAAGTGAGTAACATTGATTATCTCTTTACAATGGCACATGTTAAGGAGTCGGATATATTAGGCATTAAGTGAACAACTGGTGAACCGGTGACAGTCATGGACACCCAAGGTGGCATCATTGATGCGCATTGGGAATGAAAGCTTATTTTGTGTGTATGGGGCTGTGTAGCTGCAGGCTGGTCAGAATTCCCATGCTGACCCATGTGCACTGGCGAAAGCAACTACAATGGGCATGTGAGCATCGGAACTGGACCGTGGAGCAATGGAAGAAGGTGGCTTTTACTGATGATCACATTTCCTTTAATGACATGTGGATAGCCGGGTGCGTGTGCGTTGCTTACCTGGGGAAGAGATGGCACCAGGATGCTCTGTGGGAAGAAGGTAAGCCAGGAGAAGCAGTGTGATGCTCTGGGCAATGTTCTGCTGGGAAACATTGGGTCCTGGCATTCATGTGGATGTTACTTTGACACGTGCCACCTACCTAAACACTGTTGCGGACCAAGCACACCCCTTCATGCCAACGGTATTCCCTAATGGCAGTGGTCTCTTTCAGCAAGATAATGCACCCTGCCACACTGCAAAAATGGTTTGAGGAACATGACAATGAGTTCAGGGTGGTGACTCGGCCTCCAAATTCCCCAGATCTCAATCCGATTGTGCAACTGTGGGATGTTCTGGACTGACAAGTCAGATCCATGGGGGGACCCATCTTAAAGGATCTGATGCTAACAACTTGGTGGCAGATACCACTGCACACCTTCAGAGGTGTCGTGGAGTCCATTCCTTGATGGGTTAGAGCTGTTTTTGGGGAACAAGGGGGACCTATGCAATATTAAGCAGGTGGGTTTAATGTTATTGATGATCAGTGTATATTTGCCTTAAATTGAAAATTGAATACAGGTTTATTCATGTACAATAAAGTTATAATAAGATAATTAGTTCTTTTGGTAATTTTTTTGTGAGAGAAAAAAAAGTGAAAGTAAACTCATAACATGAGAGTGTTATGAGTCTAGTGCAAATACTTAAACATAAATCAATACATGGAATTCATACATTATTCTTTTATGACATTCAGAAAGATACTTGTACTGTATTGTAAACAGTATTTGAAAACATAGATAATAATTTATTGGAGTAATGTTACTTTTTTGTATAATATGTAAGATGATTCTGTATCCTATCTATTACTATCACTCATTATTCATTTTTGTAAAATATATTGTTCACAAATAGCCAGTAGATTCCATGGGTTTCTACTGCTTCTGGTGTATATATTGGTATATTGTATACTATAGGAATAATATTCGTTCGTTGATAAAAAAATGTGTATTTGTAGGCTGTATAATATCTACATAAATAGCTATGTGTGTCTTTACACACACACACACACACACACACACACACACACACACACACACACACAGGTGCTTAAATAAAGTTAAATTATATGATATGAAATACTTTTTCCATTGGCTTAATTGTAAAATATAATTACTGAACAATTGTAAATAGACTTAGATATAAGTGGACTGTTTGCGAAAAGACAAAATGATTGAAAATGTATGATATTTAGTGCACATAATCACACTATTTATTATCATTGTAAGCGCTCTGGCATGTTTGACAACAGTAAAACTTGCAGAATCCAGCATAAAGATTGTGTTATCATTCCAGATTGCTCTGACAAGACTGAATGAGACTCCAGACAACTGCGTACTCTGTGTGTGTGTGTGTGTGTGTGTGTGTGTGTGTGTGTGTGTGTGTGTGTGTGTGTGTAAGGGAGAGATGTGTCTAAATGAGTCAGTCAAAATACAGGGTGTGGATAATCTGTATCTGAGAGGTAGATCAAGAAAAGCTTCCAGTTATCAGAACATCAGCAGCAGCTTAGTCAGAGACACGCACAACCCACCCACCAATTCCCCCCAACACCATCCCCCCCTGCACCCCCCCACACACATACACACACATACTCACTCCCTCACCCTATCTTCCAGTCTGATTAGCCTGGCTCCAATAGTGCAGTACTCTTTCTCCAGGCCTTTTTCTGTTTAAAAATAAATAAATAAATATTTCAGAATGTATTTGCAAAAACAGAAATCATCTTCAACAGGAAACCGGTAAAAATAAATTCTCGAATAATGAAATTCTTCCGATACGTTTGACGTTTGTATGCATTTATCCACTTCAAATTTACATGTACAATGTCTTTTAAATTTGGACTTGCAAAATACTTCACATATTGTTATTTTGCATGTCATGTGACTCAGATACTTGAAACAGGCCAAATAAATGAAACATGTCAAAACAATCTATCTTATAAGCAGAACAGCCAAATTTTGGTTTAAAAAAAGAAAATGTTTCTTGTTTTGTTTGTTTTTTTAAGAAATTTTGGCCAAATTCAACCATACAGCGAACGTCCAATAGGTTTTCCCACACCATCACACATTTAGTACACTGTATTTAATTAACACCTTTATTAATACTTTCTTGGTTTTTAATAGTGAATGAATTCTTAAGTGAGACTGAATGGTACATTCAGTACCATTCGCATGGTGGCTTAGTGGTTATCACGTTTGCCTCACACCTCCAGGGTTGGTGGTTTGAATACTGCCTATGCCCTGTGTCCTCTCCCCATGCTTTGGGGGTTTCCTCTGGGTACTCTGGTTTCCACCCCCAGTCCAAATACATAAGCTGTTGGCTGATTGGCATTTTCAAATTGTCTGTAGAATGTGAATGCATATGCATTTGTGCCCAGAGATGGGATGGCACCCTGTCCAAGGTGTCCCCAGCCTGGGATAGGCTCCAGACTCCTTGACCCTGTGTAGGATGAGCAGTATGGAAAATGGATGGATGGATGGAACTATGAACTTACTTTTAACTCTAGCCCAAATCAACTACGTAAAAATAAAGCCTGAGTAAACTTTTTAGTTTATAATTTAGATAGCATCACTCATTACATATTAACACTGAAATTCATAGTTTATTAACTACCCTGAAGAATGACAATGTATAGAATTTACACAGGATCTAGTTTTTACAACTACAGGCTTTTTACGTTATATATATATATTTTTTTAGCACAAAGCACAGGAACATGTGTCATAACTTATTTTAACGTGTTATAAATATACCCTTAAAACATTGAAATATATATGAGGTTTTGTGCTACAGCTAATGTACAACCATGATACATGTTATTTATAATCCAAAACAGTGCAACAGGTGTCTTTACTGTGACATACCTTTACCACAACAGATCAGAGTGTTAAGGTGTTTGACCACATAAAAGTGCTTGTTGTTGCAGAGACAGCTCATATATAGTTAGTTAGTTAGTTAGTTAGTTAGTTAGTTAGTTAGTTAGTTAGTTAAACTTTATTGTCCCGTGAGGGAAATTTGTCTTGGGCAACAGTGCCGCAAACGGCTTCAGTAAACACCAATAACATATATGGACTTTACACTACCATACATAATACAATCACCATGCATTTACATTACATTGCACATATATCATTGACCCTCCCCTGTACATCATTAATTACCAGGGCCATTAAACCAGAGTGATGTAAAACCATTATAAATGTAAATTGCACTTAACCACATAAAAAGGGAATAATAGATCAGACTCAAAATACTAACTCTACAATTCTAATAACAGATCACATAAAAATCTGGTTGATAAAAACCTTAGTGCAAACACTTGGACAATATTAAACTATGGTGTATTGTCTATAGTCTGTATAGACAACACAGTATATAGATGTCTGTTAAGTGTTGTTAAAGTGCACCTATTA
>JAFFST010052549.1:97465-110287 GCA_022414735.1 Noturus placidus
GTTTCCACTTCATGATTGTGTCCCACCTGTTGTTGATTCTTCACAAAAAATTACAGTTTTATATCTTTATGTTTGAGGCCTGAAATGTGGCAAAAGGTCTAACAGTTCAAGGGGGCCGAATACTTTCGCAAGGCACTGTACATGTTTGTTTGTTTTTTGTAGGCTATATAACCCTTCTATCCTAAAGACTACCATCACTGGTCAACAGATGACACTAACTGGGCAGATTAGCCCCCATCACCACCCCATCATTCCTTTTTTTCCAATAATCATTTTAAATATTCAAAAAAAGAGGTTACAAATTGTTTACAAAATACAGCACAAGACACTGAAAGGAACAGTTCAATAGTTCTTCACATTTTGACATTTCAAAGGCTTTAGCCTTTTCAGTTCAGTAATAATACCTTTTTATAGCAACAAACATTCCACTCAAAATAAAATTATCAATCATTATTTTTTTCTTGTTTTCCATAGTTTAGATTGAACAATACATATAACTTATGTATATAAGTTATACAGGGCGGCTGTGGCTCAGTCGGTAGAGCGGGTTGTCCACTAATCTACTAACCGTGGGGTTGGCGGTTCGAATCCCGGCCCGGGTGATCCCATGCCGAAGTGTCCTTGGGCAAGACACTGAACCCTAAGTTGCCCCCAATGGCAAGCTAGCACCTTGCATGCAGCTCTGCTACCATTGGTGTGTGAGTGTGTCTCATTAGTAAGTCGCTTGTAAATGTAAAAATGATATTTCTGTAAAGCTGCTTTGAGACAATGTACCATTGTAAAAAGTGCTATACAAATTGATAAATTAAAATTAACACACACAAAAAAAACATTTCCTTTCTTTCTCACTTCATTTTATTGACTATTCCAGTATTGATTATGTCACAGCCAGACTCTATGATCATGTAGTGCATGCATTGCCCTTATATTAATTCAGCAAACTGACGATTATTAGCAACTGTTAAATAAAGGAAATTGACTGTACATTAACCTTGACTTTAATGAACCCACTTTCAGAAAGTCTGTCTGTGTGGTGGTGCCAAAACAAAGTGCTGCTAAATTAGATGGAACATACTGGCTTTGAAAGTAATCTTAATGAACACATTGATGAAAACAATCCCCTTTGTAAATCCTCAAAGAAGGTCATTTATTACAATATGCTCTGATATGCAGGCTTTTGACTTCGTTACAGAAAGAATAGTTAAAGTGGCTCACTTAGCTATAATTAAGTAAGAAAAGAAGCTTGTAATCTTAATCTGCTATTGTGCTTTCTAATCTTTTTGAAGCTTTTGAGGCTATCGCTGTGACCTTTACTGAAGTGTATTAGCCACATATCACAAAGCGCTAGATTTAATCATTTGATAGTCCAATTGTGTGCCATATGTGTTTCAGAATCCTCGGTTAGGTGAGTCTTTGAGGCATGGGTTACTTACCGATCAAGCAGAGGTACATGCACAACAGCGACATGTAGTTCTGGAGTATAAAGATGAACTAAAAAGCCATTCAATGTAAGATGAATTTTTATAATATTACTGAGGAGATACAAATCCAGTCTGGTAAAATCACTTCTAGTTGTCTAGACAGAAAATGTGTAAGATGAATGTTCTTCTTCCTTTTTAAAGTTTATAGTCGATATACTTTAGAAAAACCCAAATGTTACATTCTCTGCTCCCCAAACATGACACTGAAGTGTGAGTGTACAATATTTAAGCACTTTTATTGCTACATGGCAGCACACAGCGCATTGTCTACCACCAGCTTTAACCTTATAAAACCCCGGAACTTGTATTTCTACAATTGTAAGGAATGGGTCTTCCTTTATGCAATGACTCTCTCTCTCTCTCTCTCTCTCTCTCTCTCTCTCTCTCTCTCTCTCTCTCTCTCACACACACACACACACACACACACACACACACATTCTAACACTTACACCCTCAGACATCCATGCATGCATATACACAGCACACAGTTATGAAGAGGAAGGATGAGATTATACTAGAGCAACAAGTAATACATTACATTACATTTATTCATTTAGCAGACGCTTTTATCCAAAGCGACTTACAAGTGCACACTCGCACACCAATGGTAGCAGAGCTTCCATGCAAGGTGCTAGCTTGCCATTGGGGGCAACTTAGGGTTCAGTGTCTTGCCCAAGGACACTTCGGCATGGGATCACCCGGGCCGGGATTCGAACCGCCAACCCTACGATTAGTGGATTAGTGGACAACCCGCTCTACCGACTGAGCCACAGCCGCCCTGTGATAACTGTGCCCCATTAATCACATACACCAATGGACCTGAATGGAAAGAGAAACCTGGTCACATATCTTGCCAACCCAAACAGCCATGGCAAAAAAAAAAAAAAAAAAAAAAACCTTGATCTATCCATGACCAGCTGTTTTATACGGTTAGTTATTTTCTGATAATTAAATGTAACTTTGCATTTGTCAAAAAAAATCTAAAATGACTTTTAATAAAATCATGAACATCAAAGTTTTCATTGTACTCTTCCATTTTAGCCAACCTGATCAAACTGCCTCAAACTCCAGCATTTCATAACTGTTCCTTTTTGTCAATTATAATGTATAACAACAGTGTAAGCTTGCCAAACCTTTAATATATTTGACTGAGATCAACTGAACTCTGCTAAGGCCTGGCTATTTACTGAAGATATAGCTGGGCGCTATGTTTTAGCGTTGCTCTTGTTGATAGAGTCGTGTGATCCTAAGCAAATCACTCGAAAGCAACAGTGTCTGGTTCACACACCAGCTTAAATACCCCAAATTAATCCCCCTCTCATTGTATAAGCAGGTGTGAACGGAACTGCTTTGTTTGGGTCAGCACTAGTTAACACTCTGCGACCTTACTCATCAAGTGTTCGTGAAACCAACTACAGTCAACAACTATCTGTTTCCATATCCATCCTGTAATGTGGATGACAAACCAGGTCACAAAACAGTAATATACATGTCTTTGGTAGTTCAGAAGGGATTATGGAATGTGCAAATATAAGGTCCTGTTCAGTTATTGTCAGTAAAGCTTTGAGTCTGGACTGGACTGTCTGCTAGGTACGTATGCACGTGGCTAAGCACATTTTCATCTACTAACATTCAAAGGCTAAAATTGAGATACCTCTGCCCCATCCCCCTCTCTCTAGGCATGCAATTCAATCCTGGCCTTGAAAACTCTGTAACTTTACCCACTGTGCCTAGCCGTACAAGGCAACCACCAGCGAGTTTAATAGAGGTCTGAAAACATACGACCAGTGGGGGGTGAACAGAGATTTCTCTATACGGCCACTGGCCATATGGAGAGCAGGACTAGAGGTGGTAATTGATGATATCTGTCTGTGGTTCTCCGACCCAATAGACACACAGAAACGACGGGTTGGAAATAGAAGGAAGAAGGAATCAAAAGCTAGTGTTACATCCCTCCTGTCCCATTCATTCATTCATTTACATGGGGGGGGGGGGGAATGATCACAAAGAGTTAACCCCACTTTATCCCCCACTCACCCAAGCCAACAATGAGGTCTGTAGTAAAGGATATAGCACTTAGTTCAACTCAGGAGCTCTGAGTCCATCTCACACAGCTACTGTATGTTCATGCACAGACACACTGCACTCTACACTTTTAACCTTTTATACACTGACACAGCGCCGACAAGATGGTGGCCAAGCTCTGCTTCACAGATGTGGTGGTGATACAATGCCTGCACTAACTGGCACCATATGAGGCAATCACTGCTATAAAGGACTAAGTGACTGGGTATGAACAAGAGCCACTGTACACCTGGTTTTCTATAGATCTATGATCTTATGGCCAGGATAAATTTACATACGTGTATATTTGCCAGATGCTTTTATTCAAAGCGACCTAAATTGAACGGCTGATGATTACGGTATTGCACAACATGGGCTCTCTGGCATATGAACTCACAAAATTCCATAGCCTTTACTAATTTATAATAACTCCTGAGATATCACTGACACACATTGACAAAGCTGAGAAATTGCTAACAATTCACTAGCAAGTATTGTCTGGCATATATTTTGTCCCACATTCCAATTCATTGCACCATTCTTCTATATCAGTTTTACACACATGTGGAAGTGTTCGACCTAATTTACACTGTTTAAAGACTATGTCTGCATAAACACTCACATGGCAACTTATTTGAAGCACCTTCTAATGTATACAATGAATATCAATGCATCAAACTTTTACTCAACTGCTCTGTATGCCACATTCTGTACTACTGTAATGTAACCAAGTCACTACACTATTTGACGAAGATTAGGCTAATAAGCTCCCGTCTTCTCTGAAAACACAATCATGCTTGCAAGTCACGTTGTAATGGGTATTTTAAAAATAAATAAATAAATAAATAAATAAATAATAAGCAAAGCTGTGATCTCTATAGCTTAAAGAATCTACAGTCTAAAGAAGCCTTGTGTAATTGTGTATCATGAAAAGCATCATGTTTTGCTTGAAGTGGGCTACACTCCATACGTTTAAAAACATATATTGATCTTATTCAAATTGTGCAGTGGTAGATGTAAGCTTGGTTGAGGAACACTGATATTCAACATATAGATAAAAAACACTTTATTATAATAAAAAAATAATTTTATTTACTTTCAACATTTATTTACATTTACATTTATTCACTTAGCCGACGCTTTTATCCAAAGCGACTTACAAAATGAGAGATACAAGAAAAGTGATATCAAGCAGAGAACAATACAAGTAGTGCTACTATACAAGATCTATTAATTGAATACTAGAAGAAGCAAAGTGCGCCGAGTAGAGGTGCAAGTGCTTTTTTTTATTTTATCTATTTTTTTTTTTTTTATGAGTTGGTTAGGTGTTTACAGAAGAGGTGGGTCTTTAGCTGTTTCTTAAAGATGGTGAGAGATTCGGCAGTCCGGATTGAGGTTGGAAGTTCATTCCACCACTGAGGAACAGTTAGTGTGAAGACATAGGGACTCTGTTGTTGCCTTTAACCATGTCCTGTTTCCCTGCAGTATAAATATGACTGTATATACATGTAAAACCTCTGTGTCCTCCATTACCATCGAAAAACCAAAGAGCTTTCGACACCAGAGCCAGATGTTTGTTGACCAGGACAAGTTAGGTAATGCATATAAAAATACTATTAAAAACAATTAGGGCCGCACCCAAAATGATCACATGTCTGAAACAGAAATTAGCCAGGAACTGGACTTATGAGCACACTGTTCGAACACAATATAGGAGAGGAAAAAAGGAGCTGAAAGATCACCATCGTTTTAGACATGCTATATAGTATAGAATAGTTAAGTTGATTCTTACGGTTGTCACGTTTCATGACAATAAGCTGATTGGATGCGTTAAAAGAAAGAAGCCCTTCCTGAGAGTATCTCACAAATTGCAGCACCTGAATTTCACCAAGGATCATAAGGACAATGTCTCATGTGACCGCATGTTTGATGACAGATGTGAACTGCATACAAGGAAAAGAACCTGATACCCACTGTTAAATATGGAAATGGCTCACTGATGCTTTGAGGTTATTCTGTGCCTGGTGGTTTATAGGCTCTTGTGATTCTTAATGTGCCAGCATATTTCAGCCCAGAACCTGGTGGCCTGGAGGTTCAGAGTTGGCCACAGATAGAGCTTTCAACGAAATGATGAGTCAAACACATTTGCAAATCACTATAAGCAGCCTGGCAGTGAGCAAGAACCATCTGCAAGAGCGTTTAGTGACAATACAACAATGCAGTGACGTTTAGAGCTTAGTACATCTACATCGCATTTAGAGACAAAACCAGGTGCACTTTCAGTGGCTGCAATTCATTCTTGAAGGCAATTTTGTGGTGTATAACCTCAACCAGCTGAGCTATGCTATTCTATATGCTGTCTTTATACATGCTGTCCAAATGTGATCCAAGCAGTGAACAAACATGAGTGGATTGTGATCATAGATCTGAAAAATTCACATGTACGCATTCCAATCGTTGTGGAACACAGACAATTTCTCCACATCCACATAAGCATAGTGTGAGTCAACCCAGAGCCCCTGCAAAAGCCAAGGTTTGTGTCTAGATAATTGGCTCCTATCAAGACAATGGGTGTTTATCTAGATGATTGGCTGTCTAGATGATTACTTGTCTCAGAAGAAAGTCAAGGGACTGATGGAGCTCATGAGTTTAGATGTGGACACTCTTGGGATCCTTTATGTGGTGTGTGATTCATTGGCTACGAACTCACCTCACTTGCTATGCAAACCTGATGAAAGAAAGATCACTAAAGCAAGCAGACGAAGGCAGTTAGGGTACTTGAAATACAGACAGTCACCATCCAGTGTGATTCATGGACAGGACAGAGACACAGGCTCTGGGCCAGGATGCATTCGCACACAACTAGCCAGATGTCCCTGTTATGGATGACACTGCAGTTGATTCAACAGACTATGTAGATAACCCCATTCTAGTGATAGTTCAATCATTATAGATGTTATTGATAGGCCCTCCATGACATCTGTTATCCCAAGGGCCATTGTAGCACAACAGACCCCATACTCTGATATTATGAGGTATTAAGGACATTTGTTATTTGAAACATCTCCAATCAGGATGCAAAGCAATGGTCTCACAGTGGGACCTGCATGTCCTGCTAGACAGTTGCCATATGAACCAATAGAAGGCAGGGAGACAGATCTCATTAAGACAGCTCTTTTGCTGGACATCACTACATTCAAGTCAGTCGACAAAACACATGGGGATGGTGAGCATGCTGTTCCTGTGCTGGAGACTGGAATTCAAACATGCTACACTGTGGCTGAACCCAGCATTACTGCCAACGCTTGTGGCATATATTAATAACCCTATTAACACACCTGCTCTTGCAGATGACACTATGCACAGGTCAGCCCTGTGTCCAAGGGGGGCTCTCATGCACTTGCTCTCATGTTGAAGTGACTGCCAACTGATCGGTCACTGATGATCTATTTGTGTGCTTTTCAATGTAGATGTACCCCTTGTCTTTTGTGCTGAGTTTCAGTGACTCTTACTCTCAATCAGAAACATTAACTGATCCTAACTAATTATCATCCACAACATAAAACATATTTGAGCAATTTCATCTTCAATAGAGAACAATAATGGGACTCTGAGAAAAGTCCCTGTATCAGATATCAGTATCAGTATCAGAAAAGGCACTAGCAGTACCTTGAGTAATTGTCATCCCCAATAAAGTACATAATTAAGGAATAGAGTACAGTACTAATAAATTGAGTGATTCACATCATCAATAAAGTACAGTATAAATACTTGAATACTTTCTTAATTGAAACATATTAGCACCATGACTCCTATTCTCAAATAAGATCAGTATAAGTAGTTGATTGGCTCTCACCCTTAAGAAGGGTCAGCATCATGCTTGAGTGACTATTATCTTCTAGAGGAAGCAATATTGACTATTTGAGCAGTTGTCATTCACCATAGAAAATGCTATCAGCACTTATTCTGTGTGTCACAAACCCTTCCGATGACTTTGATATATGGGCTCTACTAGTCTGCTAGAATCACCTGGTGGTTCACAGCATAAGAAAGTAAAGCAGTAGAATACATATGTGATTCTGGTTCTGTGACCAAATGGAGGACACAAGGAAGGCCAGAAGATTGTGATGTAATGGAGGCTTTTTCTTGTCTGCACACGTGAGCTCATGACCATGGTCACAAGGTGAAGACTTTTATACGATTATGGACACACTGAAAAAGTCCTCTAGTTCCGGAAGGTAACCACCCTGGTGGTGTATTAAAACAAACATGTCCTACTGATTTCCTAACATTGTTCCCCACCAAAAAATAAGTATTACCAATGTCACAGAGAAATATTAGCATTTTCTTAAGTAATGGTAAAAGCATCATTGAGGCTATAAGATGTTACTTTGAGAACCAGAACAAGGGTTGTGAGTTCTCCAGAAGTAACCCATTCGCTAGAAAACTGCACAAAAGTGTACCATAGAAAATGTATGCAGTTTTAAACATGACGTAATTTTTTATTTAGGTCACTTTTTATTGCTTGTTTTACTATTTACTGTTCAATATAAAAATTCCATCCATCCATTCCATTTTGTGTACCGCTTATCCTACACAGGGTCGTTGGAGAGCCTGGAGCCTATCCCATGGGACTTGAGATGGGGTCAACAAAGTAATTCTTGTACTTTAATTATTTTATATATGGACTAAATATGACTACAGTTTCACCTCCTACTGTATCAGAAGCACTTCGCTTGCATGGCTGATGAATGAGTTTGTCTGAAACATACTGTTTGTCTGGAAACTCTCTACTACCCTTAATTCTTAATACATTTACCTTATTACTAAAATTACTTATTACTAAACTATATAGCTGAGTCTCTAATTTCTCTTCTTTGTCAGCATTTTTATTATACAACCCATAAAACAGTAAAACACAAAGCTGGTCAGAAATCCTTAGCTAAAGCCAGTGTGACCAGTTCCCATAAATGAGTAGGTACACGGCCTCAGTAATTTGCCCACCAGTTTGTGCTCTCCTCCTGCACAGAGCCCTTTTGTGTCTGCTGTTTACGTTGGTGCGCCCTGGTCGTCTCTGTTTGCATGAGGACACAAAGTGGTGTGGAGTTGGTGAGGAGCCTCTCCAATTGTTTAACTCTCATCCATTCAACTCTGACAAACACGGACCGTTAAACCGCGCTGACGCAGCAGGGCTTCGACAAGCCACTATTAAAACGAGCAGTATACAGGCATCATGATGGCTATATGCTGTTTCACCAGCTCATTGTCTATAGCTTCCCGCTTACCTTGTTAAGCTGAGAGTGTGTCATGGGACCATTTCAGAAAAAGCATTTCTTTTAGTCTGGAAAATACTGTTGTTGTTGTTGTTGTTGTTGTTTTTGTATTTGTTTTTTATTTTTAACCAATACATTTTATCAGAATTATTTGATTGGTTAAACTAGGAACAATTATAAATATTTGTTTCTGTATGAATACTGTGTTTAATGGGACCAGCTACTGTATTTGCCATCCCACGCTCCCTGTTTTAATCAATGACAGGCATTTTATCACACTTGTGAACTTTAGAATATTGAAATTCAAATGAGAGAGAGGGGGGGGGGGGGCTACATCAGTTAGTAAACAAGACCTTCAGTGTGCAATGGGGACATTTACAGTCCCCTTCCTGCATGTGGAGGCCCTAAACTTTCTAACGTACGCAATGGTTAGCCATTAAATCACAGGAGGCATGTAATTAGTGACCAGGCAATTTGCATGACAGTTAATTCAATTATAATACAAATATACAAAGTTTGCAAGACTTATTGTTTTAAATATCTTCATAAACAAAACATGATGTCAATATAAATCAATTTTTAAAAGTTATATTTGCGACCACCAGTTCTGTGTGAATTATTGCCTCTGAAGCCAAAAGACACAGTGTTCCTTCACACCATAGCTGAATATTTGTAGCTGGTGTTCTAACTCATGCCATTCCATTGGTAGAGGAATGCAAATGCTGACCTAATGCTCCACACCTTTGCTAGCAGTTGAATATGATGCCATGGCCAGCTTACACACATACTTACACACTTACTGTCTTTATGGGGTCATTCAGAGCTTCTGAATCTTGTTAAGAATAAAGTAGATCAAGAGAAGATATAGTTAACACAAGGGATGGGGGGGGGGGGCAGAGAACAGTGGGAGGATCACTATGTGTGATTTTCTTTGAAAACCCCTAGGTCATGAATCAGTACAGTGTATCATGTACATGAGTTCGGGTACTGTTAAAGACCCTGGCTCACTACACATTGAGACACGTTTACACGGACAAAAATAATCCGATATTAACCCGATTAAGACCATACTCTGATTAAGAAACTAGCATGTAAACAGCGATTTCTGATTACCTTAATCTGATTAAAGTCATACTCGAAGTAAACACAAATGGAATTAAGACGTGTGGAGTACTCCTGTTTTAGTCGCATTATCGACGTGTATTACAGACATGTAAACACCTTAATCACATTATTAACGTCGTGTGGGAGTTTTCACCGTATTTTGCGACAGGACACGTACACACACGGCAGCGCTCAACCGTTTAACGGCAAACAAAAGAGAACGGCTGCGTCCGAAACCGTGCACTATATAGTGGGCGAAAGACACGTATGCACACGCATCAGACACATTCCTCTATTTGCACGTACAGCATGACTAATAATTAACTGCATTTGAAGCTTTCGTAATATGAATAATAAAATACCCAAAACAAAACTGTATACGGTACCATAACGAAGACCAACTGCATGTCGATATGTGAAATTCTGGAGGGAACGTCAGACGGCGTGGCATGGGGAAGTTATGACGTGCCGTTAATCGATCTACGTTCTATAACATGTAAAACGGGAACATGAAAGGAATATTCTAAAAGCGACTCATATATGCACCTTAATCAGAATATTGTCTTATTCAGAATAAGCACAATTATTAGATTACTGCTGTCCATGTAAACGTAGTCAATGATAACTTCATTTCCAGTGACATGACTACGTGCTTGTGTTGTAAAACGTCACCAAAGCTTGTATGTGTCATTTACATTTTATAGCTTAATCACACACATTAATGCCATGGTATGTCAAGCAGGATCATACACTAGCTAGTTGATTTAAAAAATAAATCATTAAAGTCTTTAGTCATCAGCCTCAAACAAAAATCACTAACATAAGTAATCATTTGAGAGCTACAACAACGATAACAAGCTACTTACATTTGTAGCCAGAAGTTCCCTCTTCTTTTTTTTTTTTTCGAGCTGAAAGACTGAACAAAACACGACATCATTTCCAGAACAGGACATCGGTGAGCATCGATGCTGCCTGGTTTTTGCGCTGCATTGTTGGAATTATCTCAGATCAAACGTTTCAGTTAACTTGGAAGGATTTTGCGATTGAGCCAAGCCTTAAAATGCCCAACTCCCTGATCTACGGAGCTGACTGAGACATTTACATTTATTCATTTAGCAGACGCTTTTATCCAAAGCGACTTACAAGTTCACACTCTCACTCACACACACACACACACACACACACACACACACACCAATGGGAGCATGCAAGGTGCTAGCTTGCCATCGGGGGCAACTTAGGGTTCAGTGTCTTGCCCAAGGACATTTCGGCATGGGATCACCCGGGCCAGGATTCGAACCGCCAACCCCACGGTTAGTCGATTAGTGGACAACCCGCTCTACCGACTGAGACACAGCCGCCCTCAAGTGTGTGCTTCTCCAAAGGGTTCTTGGTCAAATCAAAATTGAGACCAAATCAATCCAAACGTGAGCACAAAACCATTTTGAAAAGGCCCCATTTGAAGAAGGTAGTGTATGACAGAGTGATAACAGATATGTCAAGAAGAATGCTGGGTGAATATTACAATTACGAAGATGAAAAATCTACTTAGAAAACGAGTTATAAGCTAATAGTTATAAGCTAAAAGCTGGGCATACAAGTTATTAAAGAATTTTATATTGCATTCACAATAGGAATATAAACCATTTGGATTTATTTTATTCCTTAATATACATTTACTATTTTTTGTTACCTGTGGTAATGAAAATTAAAAACAAAAAATTAAAAAGCAAGCCAACACTCCATGTTTGCACGAGCTCTTATCTGGCAGGAGACCCAGAACATATCTGGATGCTATCCAAAGCTAATATTTCACAATGTGGGCCTGCCACAAACCTTCACCACTATCACCCAGCTTTTACTGAGGAAAGTGTGCTTTTACTTTGCCTGTTTTTTCATTTGTAACAAAACAGTGTGAAGCTGAATATGCATGCGATTGAACGAAAAGCGCTCGAGGTCGCTATAGCTGTTACAAATTCATGAATGTAAATGTGAAAACTCGAATTAACATTTCATATGAAATGACTCACAGCTAAAATATTATAATATATAAGAGAAGCACTCCACTGAGGTGTTGCAGTTAAATCTCTGCAAGAGGAATGACTGACTGCATTTAAGCCTGAGCTAAAGAAACAGAAACAAGACTTTGAGTATTTACTGTATGAATAAATAAAAAATAAATTATCACATAAGTATTATCACAACACAAATTCCACTCTGGGAGATGAAGTAAGGATTTACAAAGCTAAGAGATGAGAGATGAGTGAGTGACAGAGAGAGAGAGAAAGAGATGGATAGAGTCAGGGAGCGAGACAGAGAGAGAGAGACAGAGAGAGAGATGGAGAGGGAGAGAGACGGAGAAAGAGAGAGAGAGATGGAGAGAGAGACAGAGAAAGAGAGAGAGAGATGGAGAGAGAGAGAGAGAGACGGAGAAAGAGAGAGAGAGATGGAGGAGAGAGAGAGAGAGAGAGAGAGACGGAGAGAGAGATGGGGAGAGAGATGGAGGGGGTGTGAGCGCTTGAACTTGAATGTCAGCAAACAGAGATCAAACCACACCGTCTCATCAAAAAGGGATTGAAGTGTGTGTGTGTGTGTGTGTGTGTGTGTGTGTGTGTGTGTGTGTGTGCGCGTGTGCGCGTGTGCGTGTGTGTGTATGTGTGTGTGAGTATGTGTGTGTGTGGAGCAGCAGGTGTGAATGTCTTTTCGGCTTTGAGCAGGCGAAGCTTTGAGATGAGTAACAGCGCTCGTATTGAGTCTGTCCTGTAATCATGAGACCAGCTGTGTTCTGTGACTGACATGGCAGTCATACACACACAGCCACACACCCGTGACCTGCATGACCTTCATGCTAAACTGGACCACCAGCTTCTTATTAAAGCCTGTGTCATGATGTGTGTGTG
>JAFFST010052549.1:123012-133248 GCA_022414735.1 Noturus placidus
AGCGCCCCCTACCTCAACTCTCTCCTGAAGGCTTACGTTCCCACACGCAATCTGCGATCGATTAGCAACCGACGTTTAGTAGTTCCTACTCAGCGCGGCACAAGGTCCCTTTCCAGAACCTTCACACTAACTGTTCCTCAGTGGTGGAATGAACTTCCAACCTCAATCAGGACTGCAGACTCACTCACCATCTTCAAGAAACAGCTAAAGACCCGCCTCTTCTGTCAACACCTAACCATCTCATAAAAAAATAAAAAATAAAAAAGCACTTACACCTCGACTCTGCGCACGTTGCTTCTTCTAGTACTCAATTCAGAGATCTTGTATAGTAGCACTACATGTATTGTTCTCTGCTTGATATCACTTTGCTTGTATCTCTCATTTGTAAGTCGCTTTGGATAAAAGCGTCTGCTAAGTGAATAAATGTAAATGAATAAATGCTTATTCATTTGGACCAAACAGTCCTATTTATCCAATTTTTTCAGAAGATGATATAAACCTTTTAAATATTACCTCATCATTGCCATCACTCTTGATTCATTCCTCTTGTTTTTTCTCTATATTAAAGCTCGTTCAAGCCCAGTGGTGAATCAAGCTGTAGGCCGACAGTGACTCACGCACATTAGCCGTACATTCTGGCCTTTCATGTATAGAAAAGAAACTCACTTCATGGAAAGTCCTTCACCGTATGTGGGAGCAAAGTCCTTTCCTACGAGACAGTTTATTAAAGCAAAACCAGGTCAAACTGCATTGTACGAGTAGTTGATCTATATTCAGGATTTCATGTTATTTAGATCTACAGTAAAATTCCATAATGATGCTCAGTCACATAAACAATAGCACCATGGTAGAGGAATTAAGGAATTTACTCAATGAAATCCAAAACCAAGGGGGGAAAAAATCTCTACAGCAAGAATATGTAACAGCTCAGTTCTATCAGACCATTTCATTATTGTGCAGTGCTGCCCAGAGCGCAATACAAATAAATCAATCTGCTCTTTATGGTCTCTGCTTTGTCTTGTCTTTGACTGTGTTCAAAGATATCTTGCTGTGAAGCCCCTGCTCATGAGGCACACAGGAAATGGAGTGATGCCTTCCTTGAGGCCCACTACTCTAAAAATGATTACTGTGTAACACTGATCTAAGATCAGTTCTCTATTCGAAAACTCATTAAAGAAAAAAAAAAAAAGTCTGAGCCATTTTTTGTCTTTAACACTCACACTGTGTACCAACTCCCCCTGTTCGCTGTAGAAATTCTGCTGCCTTTGCTGGTCAGCGTGATCTTACACAACTCTATAACAGCAGGGTGTCCAGTCTTACTGTATGTGCACTTCATATAAGTCCACATCACACTGATCTAGCATTCCATAGCAAAAACACTAACGTCCTAAACGCTTGCAGAAACAACTTCTCCATAATATGGGCACATTTAGAAATTTTATGTTCATTGCATTCGTGGGTTGGCTTGCCATACGTTTTATGGAAGCATTGTAAAAGGCATGATTTGTAGATTTCAATAAAGATGTTTTTACTAAGCAAATAAAAAAGCAAACGAATGTAAAATACATTATTTTCATAATAATGTATTGTATATATATCACAAATGGGGCGCACGGTGGCTTAGAGGTTAGCACGTCCGCCTCACACCTCCAGGGTCCGGGGTTCGAGTCCCGCCAGGGCCATGTGTGTGCGGAGTTTTTATGTTCTCCCCGTGTGTTGGGGGTTTCCTCAGGGTACTCCGGTTTCCTCCCTCAGTCCAGACACATGCATGGTAGGCTGATTGGCGTGTCTAAAGTGTCCGTAGTGTATGAATGGGTGTGTGAGTGTGTATGTGATTGTGCCCTGTGATGGACTGGCACCCTGTCCAGGGTGTACCCTGTCTTGTGCCCGATGCTCCCTGGGATAGGCTCCAGGTTTCCCGTGACCCTGAAAAAGGAGTAAGCGGTTGAAGATGGATGGATGGATATATATTACATTTAAAAGATTTGAGGTTCAGGAATAAGTAGCCATTTGTTATGGCATTAGAAAAAAAAAATAAAAAACAAATAGACTGCTGACTCACAGGAGCCATTTCAGTTGCCATTTAGCTTTGCTTTTTGATAAATGCACATGGTGAGGAAAAAGGCCTGCTTTTCAACACCCAGTGAGACTTATTTCGAAACATTATTAGTGGCACTTAGAGCCCGTGCTACTGGGAGAGTCCCAACTAGGGCAGTATGTATCTGATTAAGCCCAGAGTGTGGGCAGAAAGGGCAGTTCTTGCGTGGATTTGATTTGAATAATTCATACAGCATTCATATCTCTCTTACTATCTATCTGCTTAAACTGAAAGTCCCTTTATCTGAATGTCACAATATCTGTGGCTGCTACAGAACAGTGCAGAGAGGGCCCCCATATTATAATTAAAAAGAGATATGTTAATGAGATTTCATGCATACTGGCAAAAAAGAGTGAAAGAGAGAGAGAAAGAGCATAACGCTTTATGTGTGTTTTGCTTTGTATCCTCAGTTCCAGTCAACATACAGCTTTATCAACTCACCAAAAGCATGCCTGTCTCACTGACTCCCTGACACTCACTTACTCATGCTGATATACGCTGTCAAACAGACAGAGGTTCTTACACGCATCAGTGGAATCTGTGATGACTGAATTCATTTTGTTTTTAGGTCACAAGCACGGTTTGAGTTTTTTTCTCCTTTCAGAAGCACTTCAAATGTTCTCTCATTATCTTAGGAAAGCATGACATCAGATAGTGAGCCAGGAGTAGTTGGGCTAACGTGTCTTAAACAGATGCTGCTCTTAGACTTCTCTGAACTATCCATCATAACGCCATCTGTAGTAAATACGCATACGCATGGAGCACATTCCTTATGTTCAGAGTGCCACTGATGTGTGATATTAGGTCTTAAAGATGAGCATAGCTGGTGTGCAGCAAGAAAGCCATTTTTACAAGCAGTAAGAGTCCAAGTAAGCTGCCTCTATAAACTGCACTCTTTTCTCCAACACACACACCCACACTCTCTCTCTCTCTCACACACACACACACACACACACACACACACACACACACACACACACACAAGCACAAGGTAGGACCATAAGGTAATAATAGCCTTCTTGTTTGGAAAAAAACAACGAGTCCCTCAATAGACACGCAGCCAGATTGAAACCAAACTTGTAGGGAACGTTAGTGCTAGACCAACAGCTGAATAAAGAACATTTCGAGTCAGAAGAGAAAGCCTGGGCATTCTAAGACCAGTTAAATTGAGTGTAAATTTGTTCGGGTTGGCCGCAATATGTATTACAGACTACAGGCTCATTTCAACAGCCTTATTCCAGTCAACACTCCTAGACTAACATCCCTGAACATGCTCTGAACACAAAGAGGTGTTCATTCGCTCCAGGTGCGTCCTGTACTGCAGTCAGCAGGAGAACGAACAGGCTCTGGGAGGAATCGTTTACTCCTGTGTCTATGTGAGCGTGTGTGTGTGTGTGTGTGTGTGTGTGTGTGTGTGTGTGTGTTTGTGTGTGTTTGTGTGTGAGATCAATCCATATACTGTACATCAGGATAAACACACCATAGGTTACTTCCACTTGTAATAACTGATTATTCCATAATAATAAAAATGCAGCCAAATATCCAGCACATGCATACACCTTGTTCATACCATCAATGAGGAAATCCCACCATGACAATTATGAACCAACACCTTAATGAGCATGTTTGAGGCTGTTAACTGGCTGGCAACATTCAGAACTGAAGCTGAATAGCCAGTCCCAATAATTCCACCTGGAGCCCCTAGTCCAGTTCAACATTTAGTAACATTAAAATTAGTCAAAGTAATTTTTTTTTGCTAAATTACTGTATATGGACATATTCTTAGTCATAGATTGAATAAATATTATTAAATGCAGGTGTATTTTCAACAGGTACAAAAGACAGTTAATATATATTAATATTATGGTTTACTGAGTGGGCATTTGAATGTGTGAATGGATTGGCACCCTGTACAGGGTGTACCCTGCCTTGTGCCCGATGCTTCCTGGGATAGACTCCAAGTTCCTTGCGATCCTGTAGGATAAGCAGTATTGAAGATGGATGGATTATTGATGAAGTTCATAATTTGTTATTTAAATCAGTCAATAATGTTAGTTAAAAAGAAACTTCACTCTCTCTCTCTCTTGCACTCTCTCTCTAGAAGTTTCTTATATACACCCAAGCCCACCTGAACAAACCCATTTTAGAGCATCCATAACATGCTACCTGAACCTAGTCCCACCACACGCTCCACATTCTATGCAGAGTTAGAATAGATAAACACACCACATTGAGAGCTAGGAACCAGAGCTGACCGAATGGGAGGGGGCTGGTATTTATACAGGTGCTTTGGGAATGAGTACGGACCAGTAGAACACCTTTGAAGGAGAGAATGAAGAACCTATTCACTACTCAAGCGTCCTCAGAGCAAAGGCTGGAAATAGCAACATGCTCAAACCACTTAAAATAACTTTTAAATAAATAAGCATGACGCTTCTGAAATTACGTACCAACGAGCATATTAACTTGAGTGAACGTTACATTCACAACCTAAAGTAAATTTTTTACATGTTCCAGTGACACACTTATCTGCCTGTAAGTTTTCCCGTTAAATATCTCAGAGCCCAGAGAGAGTTCATTCAACCAAATGAAAGAAAAACAAAAGAAAACAGATATGCTAGCAGGAGGGGAAGAGAGCTGGGGGAAGCTTTCATCACTTTCATCATATTCAGTGTGCAAACAAGATTGACCTCAGATTCCACTACAACTGTTTCCCCCAGAATCTCAGTTTACCTATCCAATCTACTGCTTAAATCAACAATTAAAATGATATAAAAACAATTCAGACTTGTTGCCTCAGCAACTTAACAAATTAAAAAGGGTTGGTGGTTTGAATCCCGGCCCGGGTGATCCCATGCCGAAGTGTCCTTGGGCAAGACATTGAACCCTAAGTTGCCCCCGATGGCAAGCTAGCACCTTGCATGCAGCTCTGCTACCATTGGTGTGGGAGTGTGTCTCATTTTTAAGTCACTTTGGATAAAAGCGTCTGCTAAATGAATAAATGTAAATGTAAATGTAAATAACAAACGCCAACTAAACAAAACAGGCTAAAACGCAATAGATTACTCTAGGATCAATGCTTAATGAAAATCTGACTGAGGATAATGGAAGAAATCTAGAAACTGAAAGAAACTCAGAATATGGAGAAAGATTAGATATGAATCTTCAACAAAATTAAAACCCAAGCATGATTGTTGCAATGTTGGTTGGACACTCCACCCCCCACAAGGCTAAACTGAATAACAAAAACCTGGCACCAATGTCTGTTTGCAGGAACACACTGCGAAAACGTCTGGATTATGCATGTAACCCTGTTCCTTGAGATGGAAACGAGACATTGCACTGAAGCTTCACGCTGTGAGAAGCACATGACCGGTATCTGAAGTCTGCGTAAAATCACACCTATTTATAGGCCTGTCGTGGTCATGTGACATGGCATTTCGTGTTTTGCGTGACTATAAACTGGCACCTGTAAACCGCATCATCAGCTTCTCTTTGTCTGAAGCTCAGATGCAATTTACAGACATTACCTAGTATGACAAAGCTATGCAATGTCTTGTTCCATTCGAAGGAAACAGGGTTACAGTATCTCACAAAAGTGAGTACACCCCTCACATTCTTAAAAATATTTGATGAGATCTTTTCATGTGACAGCGCTGAAGAAATGACACTGTGCTACAATGTAAAGTAGTGAGTGTACAGCTTGTGTAACAGTGTAAATTTGTTGTCCCCTCAAAATAACTCTACACACAGACATTAATGTCTAAATTGCTGGCAACAAAAGTGAGTACACCCCTAAGTGAAAATGTCCAAATTGGGCCCAAAGTGTCAATATTTTGTGTGGACACCATTATTTTCCAGCACTGCCTTAACCCTTTTTGGCATGGAGTTCACCAGAGCTTCACAGGTTCCACTGGAGTCCTCTTCCAGTCCTCCAGCTGGCGGAGGTTAGAGACCTTGTACTCCTCCACCTTCCATTTGAGGATGTCCAACAGATGCTCAATAGGGTTTAGTCCATCACCTTCACCCTCAGCTTCTTTAGCAAGGCAGTGGTCATCTTGGAGATGTGTTTGGGGTCATTATCATGTTGGAATACTGCCCTGCGGCCCAGTCTGCGAAGTGAGGGGATCATGCTGTGCTTCAGTATGTCACAGTACAAGTTAGTATTCATGGTTCCCTCAATGAACTGTAGCTCCCCAGTGCCGGCAGCACTCATGCAGCCCCAGACCATGACACTCACACCATCATGCTTGACTGTAGGCAAGACACACTTGTCTTTGTACTCCTCACCTGGTTGCCACCACACACGCTTGACATCATCTGAACCAAATAAGTTTATCTTGGTCTCATCAGACCACAGGACATGTTTCCAGTAATACATATCCTTAGTCTACTTGTCTTCAGCAAATTGTTTGTGGGCTTTCTTGTGCATAATCTTTAGATGAGGCTTTCTTCTGGGATGATAGCCTAGCAGACCAATTTGATGCAGTTTGCAGAGTATGGTTTGAGAACTGACAGGCTGACCCCCCACCCCTTCAACCTCTGAAGCAATGCTGGCAGCACTCATACATCTATTTCCCAAAGACAACCTCTGGACATGATGCTGAGCGCGTGAACTCAACTTCTTTGGTCGACCATGGTGAGTGGAACTTGTCCAGTTAAACCACTGTATGGGCCTGGCCCCCGTGTTGCAGCTCAGTGTCAGGGTCTTGGCAATCTTCTTATAGCCAAGGCCATCTTTAAATAGAGCAACAATTCTTTTTTTTCAGATCCTCAAAGAGTTCTTTGCCATGAGGTGCCATGTTGAAATTCCAGTGACCAGAATGAGGGAGTGTGAGATCGATGACACCAAATTTAACACACCTGCGCCCCATTCACACTTGAGATCTTGTAACACCGGGGAGGTAAAAAGCTAATTGGGCCCAATTTGGACATTTTCACTTAGGGGTGTACTCACTTTTGTTGCCAGCGGTTTAGACATTAATGGCTGTGTGTTGAGTTATTTTGAGGGGACAGCAAATTTATACTGTTACACAAGCTGTACACTCACTACTTTACATTGTAAATTTACATGGTAGAGCTGGTTGTCCACTAATCGTAGGGTTGGCGGTTCGATTCCCAGCCCACATGACTCCACATGCGGAAGTGTCCTTGGGCATGACACAGAATCCCCAAAGTTAGCGCCTTGCATGGCAGCTCTGCTACCATTGATATGTATCTGTGTGGGTGAATGGGTGAATGGGACACAGTGTAAAGCGCTTTGGATAAAAGCGCTATATAAGTACGCCATTTACCAGATCCCTGCAAACCGGAATCTCCAAGAGTACTGTCCAGCAGAGGTATAATCTCCAAGAACCATATACAAGCTTGCCAATAAGGTATAATCTCTAAGAACCATATACAAGCTGGCCAATAAGGCCAAACTGCAATACCGGTGTAGACCATCCCACCACATTCTGTAAGGGTAACACTTAGATAAAGACATTGAGGAGTCAACACCCCTAGTGAAAAGAGCCCTTATGCCCAGATGCATAGTGAGACCATGTGCCTCTTAAGCAATAGAGATTGCTTTCACTATCCAAATAGAGATGTGCTGCTTTGACGCAGCACCACCTCTACTGTCACTGCCAGGCAGACCAGCAACTGCTCCGAATTATGCCACTGGCTGGAGCGGTGAATATAAGTACCGTACCAGAATGAAGAAGATTGCACGTACTGTGTCCAGTGAGGGCTCTTTGTACTTATATTCACTGCTCCAGCCAGTGGCATAATTTGAAGCAGTTGCTGGTCAGCAAGGGTGTGGAAACTGAGTGCATAATCTGAGGATGGTAGTTATCCTTGTTTTCTAATCTGTTTTCAACCTGTTCATTAGAGAGTTCACAAAACATTAAAAGCGAAGAAAATCTTGAAAACATACCGTAGATACTAATTACAGTACCTAAGGCTGGAGTTTATTTAATACATCTTGGATTAAGTTTCAATTTCGGATTGAGCTTTTATTTATTGTTAACTTATTGTTAAGATTAATAAATTTATGGTAACAGTTAACACATGCTGAATCTAAAATTATTCATATACATCATATTTTCTGCTATATTATAACAATTAGAGGGACCAAACTTTGTGACAGGAAGAATGCCTAGCTTGGAATACATACTATTACATTTATTCATTTAGCAGACGCTTTTACCCAAGGCAACTTACAAATGAGAGCACACACACACACCAATGGTAGCAGAGCTGCCATGCAAGGTGCTAGCTTGCCATCGGGGGCAACTTAGGGTTCAGTGTCTTGCCCAAGGACACTTCGGCATGGGATCACCCGGGCCAGGATTCGAACCACCAACCCTTTTTAATTTGTTAAGTTGCTGAGGCAACAAGTCTGAATTGTTTTTATATCATTTTAATTGTTGATTTAATCAGTAGATTGGATAGGTAAACTGACATTCTGGGGGAAACAGTTGTAGTGGACCAACCCCACGATTAGTGGATTAGTGGACAACCGGCTCTATCGACTGAGCCACAGCCGCCCTCATATGAACCCAAAACTGAGATTGCTTAATAGGAAAAAGTAATAGTAATAGTTATGTTCAAATAGCACACCACACACAATACCACAAGGTCATACCAATGTGTGATCAAAGGTCAGATTGATTAGACTGTATCAGAATCTTGAGATATGGAGTGACAGCTGCTCAGAAATACAGTATGATGGATACTCTTCCATGGATGCCATTTTTGCCCAGTGTCTTTCTGATAGTAGAGTCATGAACAGTGACCATTATTGCTGCAAGAGAGGCTTGTAGTTCCTTTGATGTTGTCCTTGGCTCGTTTGTGACTTCCTGGATGAGTTGTTGCTGTGCTCTAGTTCGAAGTTTGGAAGGTTCGCTACTTCTGGGAAGGTTCACTACTGTGCTGAGTTTTCCATTTGGAGATAATGGTTGCGTTTAGTCCAGCTGAACTCCATTATGGATGCAGTTTCATAAATTTGGGGAATTATTTACTACTTGGGCAATTACATTTTCACACAGGCCCAGTTGTTATTGGATAATTTTTTTCTTTTTTGCTTCAATAAGTAACATTACTTATTAACATTACTTGTATGGGCGGCTGTGGCTCAGTCGGTAGAGCGGGTTGTCCACTAATCCACTAATCGTAGGGTTGGTGGTTCGAATCCCGGCCCGGGTGATCCCATGCTGAAGTGTCCTTGGGCAAGACACTGAACCCTAAGTTGCCCCCGATGGCAAGCTAGCACCTTGCATGCAGCTCTGCTACCATTGGTGTGTGAGTGTGTCTCATTTGTAAGTCGCTTTGGATAAAAGCGTCTGCTAAATGAATAAATGTAATGTAAATGTACTTATTACTTATATCATTTAAATAAGTCATTTAAAAACTGTATTTTGTGTTTACTCAGGTTGCCTTTGTTTTACAATTTAGCATGAGACATACACAAAAACCAAATAATTCACATTTTTTCACAACACTGTAGCTATCCATTGCATTTATAAATGCCTAAACAGAATATGTGCTTATATAAATGGATTGTCTGGTCATATCGCCCAAAAATGGCTACTGAAATGTCTACAAACTCAGTTTTACAGGACACAGTATACTACAAACTGTATAACGTTAAACCCTATAACGTTAACAGAAACATCAACACTGCCACACCACAAAAAGGCCCCTCTCTTCACACCCTTAATCCTCTTTTACTAGCACTGGTCTAACGGTTCTCATGCAACTCATTAACACCTCCAGCTCTGTCTACACACAGCACTCAGAATTCCGTCCGCCACCCGGTGAGGTTTTGTTCTACAGATCTAATATAATTAGCAGATAGCAGTCGAGAATGGCCACAGGCAGAAAAGAAGAAGCAATGAAAGCTGCTCAGAGTTTACACAATGAAACTGTCTGAGCTTTAAAAAAAAAAAAAGCAATGGTAATGAATTAGACTTAAGGCTCATCGTATTCTACATACCAGTCTAATGATCATAAAAGCAGATTTATTATATAAGCTTGCACAATATGGCTATGCATTTTAGCCTTGTATGCTTCTGTTCTAAGGGGCGGCTGTGGCTCAGTCGGTAGAGCGGGTTGTCCACTAATCCACTAATCGTAGGGTTGGTGGTTCGAATCCC
>JAFFST010052549.1:163605-176235 GCA_022414735.1 Noturus placidus
TGTGCCCGATGCCTCCTGGGATAGGCTCCAGGTTCCCCGTGACCCTGAAAAGGAGTAAGCGGTTGAAGATGGATGGATGGATGGATATTAGCAAATTCTATTTGTGCCATGAGTCAAAATTTCCACCAATAGAACTAAACACGTAGAAAAAAACCTCATGTGAGTATTAAAACAGAATGAAAGAAAATCTTATGATAATCCTAGAGTAATGTAATGTATTTTACAAATCCCTTTTTAAATCACTTTTATTTAACAGTCGATGAATTTTGTCTTAACGTCTTGTTTAAAGTTGCTTATTAGTCTCTTTTGGTCTTTAAACGTTAAAGCTATTTTAATGAAAAGAGAACCTGACCTCATATAAAATTGCAGGAGATCAAATGAATGTCGCTGGAACCAGCAAACTATTGTTCCCACAATTCACAGCCCGTCTTGGAGTCAGCTGACAAACACCAAGACTCATTGTTGACCAATCCTTGTTCCATAAGCATTTCTGTGATGTTAGTAAGCCTTGCCCCTTCTTAGATTAAACCTTGTTGAGAGGATTATGTTGTTCAGTGAACCTCAGGGCTATGTCACAGGGGGGTTGAGGCTCCCAGAAGAGCCACCCTTGGTGATCTGAGGGCAGACATCTGACAAAGCCATACTAAAGACTCCATACTAAAAGTTACAAAGTGTAGCATGTACAGATTAGGGTTACTGGGAAGCTCCACTAGAGCCAGGCCTGGACGTGGTGTTCACAGGTGAGTGCCAGGTGACCAGACCACCCACATTGGTGTAGTCTCTCTCTCTTTTAGTTCAAAGTTCCACTGGAGATAGACCTCAGGCAGGTTTGGGGATACTCACCAGTCCCAGGCTGAACAGCTTCACATTTGGAGTATTTCCTGGTGGACAAAAGATTTGCATCTATGATTCTCGTAAAGGAAAACTCTTATTGTGATTCTGAAACTGAGAGCACACAGTGTACTGCGAATGTTCCTTATAGCTAAATGAAAGACGGACGGAGGGTACAAAGTATTTAAAAATGCTTAGGAGGTTTTTCCACCATTTCCATCCCTGGCCTCGAAATAATCTGGATTGGATGCAGCACTGATCCCACTGAGTGGGATAGGATAATTAATTAATCAATTTGTATAGCGCTTTTTACAATGGACATTGTCTCAAAGCATTTTTACAGAAATATCATTTTACATTTACATTTTACAAGCAACTTACAAATGAGACACACTCACACACCAATGGTAGCAGAGCTGCATGCAAGGTGCTAGCTTGCCATCGGGGGCAACTTAGGGTTCAGTGTCTTGCCCAAGGACACTTCGGTATCGGATCACCCTGGCCGGGATTCAAACCACCAACCTTACGATTAGTGGATTAGTGGACAACCCGCTCTACCGACTGAGCCACAGCCGCCCGATAATGATATGCAACCTGCAAGCATGAGAGCAGCATCTTTGCAAGTGGTATGAATACAAGTACCCTAAAAGGCTAGACCTTCCTTTCAAAAGTAGTCCACTCAAAGTTGAAATTGTGGTTGAAGCACCATTTGGATACCCAGCAGTTGTAAGTTTTATTACCACACCTTAGTGGAATGAGGCCAGGGCATATTAAAGCATCGCGCATCGTCTTAACACATCTCTGCAATGTTACTGTTAGTTACCTCTGACTGATTAAGATGTACATCAGAAGTCACTACATAGGTAACCAGTATACAGATCACGAGCTAATTTCATAGAATAAAGTCTTGTATAGCCATTTCCTTTTTTCCGCCGATCAACGGGCAGTTTAACACACTAGGAGGAAAGCGCTATCCGCCAACATCCGCATGCATAAGCTCACAGATGACCACGATTGGCTAGTGTCATTGTGATTGATGGGGAGATTGAATATGCCACCACTCCCAGAGAGCATGGCTAATTTTGCTCTTGGAACCTGGCCACGGATGGCTCCTGGCAAATCTGTGGCATTATTCGAATTAGAACTCATGATCTCCGTATGATAGGGCGAACCAGAGCTCTTTCAACAAGCTTGTCATCGGCTGTCTTACTGATTTCAGACAGATCTGTTTGCTGGGAAAGAAAAAAAATGATAAAGCTATGAAAGAAGGCCGTGGAAATTCTTCATAGAAAAAACATGGAAACAGTGAGACTCTCCCAGCAAGCTGTTATAAACTGTTATAAAGCTGTCTCCTCATGTGCTGTTATAAGAACCTCCATTCTTCTGGGAAGGCTTTCCACTATATTTTGGAGCATGGCTGTGGGGATTTGTGCCCATACAGCTACAACAACATTACTGAAGTCCGGTACTGATGTCAGGCAATAAACCAGTGACACTTCAGTTCTTCCACGCCATCTATGGCAAACCATGTCTTAATAGAGCTTGCTTTGTGCACAGGGGCATTGTCATTCTGGAACAGGTTTGGGCCTCTTAGTTCCACAGAAGGGAAATTATAATCCTACAGCATATAAAGACATTCTAGATAATTGTGTGCTTTCAGCTTTGTGTCAGCAGTTTGGGGGAAGAGCCACATGGGCTGTGGTCAGGTGTCCACCTCTTTTTAGCCATATAGTGCATAATAACTTGCTTTGTGCACGACATACACATCTCGTTCTGATTAAACAAAATATATCGCAGTCAGACATCATGCAGAAATTCTACATTTAATAAGAAAAATAATCCTAAATCTTAGTAAAAATCTGTAGAGATCTGATTAAAACAAAACAGCTGGTGGTTTATCCTGCATTGTCAACGTCAGTCGCCTCAGGCTGCGCCAGAACCACCCTGATTACACAGCAGACTATTCACTGTGTACATCTGGAAGAAAAAAGGGACAGGAAAGAAAGGATTTTTTCAGCTTTATGTATCTCTAATCAGGTCACTGTGAACCTGCTCTTAAAGCTAAGTGTCTCGCTCAAGGGCACAACAGCAGTGGTCAGTGAAAGGACATTAGAAGGGTCCATCTGTCTTGCAGCCAAGAAAAAAAGCAGGACTTTTCTTCTTCTTCTTTTTTTTTTTTTTGGGGGGGGGGGGGCACCAGGATCAATAAAACCATCAATTTGAACAGTTTAACAGATGTTTCATCATTACTGTGTTCAGATATTAATAGTGAAATAAATAAAATAAAATTTATGAGTGTGATGAATGTTTTTTTTTTTCCTTTATGTTGTAGTCTGCTTATTTAATGTTTAAAGTATAGTTTTATTGTTGGTCTTTGTATTGTTCAGCAAAAGGTCAATTTTTTCTCTTTTATACCACAGCATGGTTGAATTTTCAAATCAGAAGGTATGAATTTATTCTCTATAACTCAAACACAGAGTTATATGGAGGACGCGCCAAATAATCGAAGGCTAAAACATCATCTAAGGCTTAATCTAAATAATAAAAAGATACACAGTTTAGCAAAGAAAAACATTTGATCGTTGATATGGTTAGGTTTTCTGATGGCTTCTTGGTTAGCACATTTGCCTCGCACCACCAGGGTCAGGGGTTTGAACCCCGTTACTTCCCTGTGTGTGTGGAGTTGGCATGTTTTCCCTGTGCAGCTTGGGCTTCCTCTGGGTACCCTGGCTTCCTCCCCAGTACACAGGCATCTGCTGTAAGCTTATAGTAGGAATGTAGGAATGTTTCCAAGTTCCCTGTAGTGTGTGAGTGTATGTGTGAGTGTGCCCTGTGATGGGTTGGCACCCCATCCATGTTGTCCCCCATCTTGTGCCCCGAGTTCCCTGGGTGAGGTTTCAGGCTCCCCCACAACACTGTCTAGGATAAACAGTATGGAAAATGGATGGATAGTTAGGTTTTCTGTTAGTAGATATTAATGTAACATTTAGGGTTAGGGTTAGGGTGTCTCAGGTGTCCGTGCTTTGTAAGTTTTCAGAAGTTTTCATTGCAGAGGGCTTAGAACTTTCTAGTTTCTCTGTAGCATCGTGAGACAAATTGATTTTGTCACAGGAAAGGCACATAAGCAAATGTTTATTTCTGCTATAAGGTAAGTGGTAACAGGATCTAACTTGTCTTGCAGAGTTAGCAGACTAACTTGAAGACGTTCGGCAACATTAAATGTAACTATTCACAGTTGTTGGCAAATTTTAGTGGTATAAATGGAATACCACACTTCAGCTATGCGGTGATACAAAAAGAAGAAGAAGAATGAATGAAAGAAATATTTTGTTTCTGTTAGTGATCTTCAATTGATTGAGTAAAAGAGTGTTTTCACTCTAAACAGAGTATTAATGCCTTGTCATTCGACACAATAGTGCATAATCACTGGCCATCCAAACAAACAGACAGGTCATAATGCTGTCCAGGCTGACGTCCTCAAAGACACACTTTAGACCTGGCAACCAGAGCGAGAGCAAAGAACAAGGGCTTGGAACGGATAACCATTGACAAGTAAGTAGGTTAGTTAAAGAAACACTGTAGATTGTCAATTAAAGGAGTTTAATTTTGTAACAGGCTGATATCAGGTTCTACTGAATAGTGGAGGTTCAGTTACAAAGACGGAAGCTTATCAGACACCCATATCACACAAATGTGTACACATGCAGAGCACAAGGTTTCCTACTTTCCATAACTGAGTCATGTCATGCGCAACCACAGAAAACCTCATCATAAAGGATCATTTTTTACATACAGTTGTCTTCTTCTTTACCGCTCACCCTTACCAAACTGGTTTGCACAGCACATCCCACAGATGCTCGATCGGATTAATATCTGGGGAATTTGATGGCACCTTAGCCAGCATTACAAATTTTTTTTTTTTTTAGTAATTTGTGCTACAGGAGCTCTTCTGTGGAATAGGACCAGGCGCTCTAGCCTTTACTCTCCACGCGCATCATTAAGTCTTGGGTACAGATGACCCTGTCAACGGTTCACTCGTAGTACTTCCTTGAACCACTTTTGTTTGGTATTAACCACTGCACACCTCACAAGACGTTCTGTTTTGGAGATACGCTGACCCAGATGTCTAGTCATCACAATTTAGCCCCGGTCAAAGTCTCACAGGTCCTTACACTTGCTCATTTTTCCTGCTTTCATCACAACTGGTCACTTGCTGCCTAATATATCCCACCCCTTAACCAGGTGCTATTGTAAGGAGATAATCAATGTTATTCACTTCAACTGTCAGTGGTTATGGCTGATCTGTGTATATCTGTGAAAGTCAAGGTAAAAATTATGCAAAGATAAGCTTGTGTATTTGTAGTCTACAACGAACATCGGGACAATGATAAAGGCTATTAACAAAAGACCCTCTTAATATAATTTCCTGCTAATTATATATTTTTATTAAACAGGGCTGTGTTTCTTTAAAAATAAATGTATTTGCAATCGGCTTTCAATAAATATAATACTGCGGGGTGGCATGTTGGTGCAGTGGGTAGCATTGCCGTCTCCTGGGCTCGATCCTGAGCTCAGATTACTCTCAATGCGGAGTTTCTGTGCATGTTCTCCCTGTGCACATCAGGGTCTCTTCCATGTGTTTTTGGTTTATTCCACCTCATAAAAACATGCCAGTAAGTGGAATGGCTCAGATAAATTGCTCTTAGGTGTGAACGTGAGTGAATGGGTGTGTGTGTGTGTGTGTGTGTGTGTGTGTGTGTGTGTGTGTGTGTGCGTGCATGATCCCCTAGACTGGCATCCCAAGTGTTCCCGTAATGGTTTCCAGATCCCCCATGACCCGATCAGGATATAGAGGCCACTGAAAGTGAGTGAGTTTAATACTGTGGCCCAATATTGTGTTCAGTTTGCTGTTAGTAAATAAACACACAAGTTCTATCTTCATTTTGTGTTCATTTCTGCGACCCTGGAGGGACTGATGATTG
The DNA here is from genome assembly GCA_022414735.1 of Noturus placidus. Classification (NCBI taxonomy): domain Eukaryota; kingdom Metazoa; phylum Chordata; class Actinopteri; order Siluriformes; family Ictaluridae; genus Noturus; species Noturus placidus. The sequence continues at coordinate 169,419 of JAFFST010052549.1, forward strand.
CTACTTGTTGCATGAAATATTCTCAGCCAATGGCAATGTCTTTTATAACACCAAATGCAATTTGCATGAGAACATTTTATATAGCTTTTATATCCAGAAAATGATTTATTTCTATGTAACCTTTCCACATATCATTTTAATATAATGTCAGAAAAATTTCTTCCCTATAAATTTGTTTTTTTTTTATACATATATTTGTTTATATTTTCTTGAATGCATGCTTTTTATTTTCATTGGCATTACTTAGAGGCACTGCTGTTTCCTGGATACACATGCTGTAGGTTCTACAGGGTTAACATGACCCGTCCTAGTGGCATGGTTTCAGTCTTTTCCGAACACCTTTGCAGTCTGTCCTAAGGGGTGGATAGCTCCTCATGACATTATGGCATAGGTTATCCAGGTGATTTTCATTGCACTGGAAATTAGGAAAGGTGAAGTAGAATGCTAACTACTAGGGGTGTAACAATATGTCGTATTGTTATTATTCAATTCAATACATCAAGTGTTGGTGTGAGCAGAGAAAAGAGTCTTATGGAAGGAGTGAGTCATGTAATGAATGAGCATTAATGTAGTATAGTACAGAATAGTATAGTATAGTACGGTATAATATAGTTTAGTATAGAATAGTACGGTATAGCATAGTATAGTATGGTTTAGTATTGTATAGAATAGTATAGTATGCAACAGTATAGTATAGTAGAGTAGAGTATGGTATAGTATAGAATAAAATAGTAGAGTAGAGTTCAGTATAGAATGGTATAGCATAGCATAGTATAGTGAGGTATGGTGTGGCATAGTGTATTATGGTATGGTATGGTGTATTATTGTGTAGTATAGTATGGTGTAGTATGCCTTGGTATAGTACAGTACAGTGTAGCATAGTATAGTATAGTTCAATATAGCATAGTATGGCATGGTATGCCATAGTATAGTACAGTATAGTATAGCAGAGTGTAGTATAGCAAGTATGATATGGTATACCTTCTCTCTCTCTCTCTCTCTCTTGACGTGCTCCAGCATTACTGCTCAGAGTCACATGGTGCCAATGAAAATAAAAAGCCTGTATTCAAGAAAATATAAACAAATATATGTATAAAAGAACCAAATTTATAGGGAAGAAATTTTTCTGACATTATATTAAAATGAATGTACACCTTAATTACCTCACACCCACCACGGTATCAAACCAGATAACTATCAGGGTTCCGTGTCATTTGGAAACGGCACTCCTTAAGTGCATATGCATAGTTAGAAGTGTGCAGAAATATACACATCCTCACACAGAAGAAGACAATAATAAATCACATACTAAACATACAATGTACTTTGTATGCACATAACGACACATACACACAATTGATAAATGACACCCCTGATCTGTTGAAAGAACATTATGACTAAACTATATATATATATATATATATATATATATATATATATATATATATATATATATATATATATATTCTGTATTCATAACCTTAAACATGAGAGAATTCCTGCTTGTAAATTAATATTTGCAAAAGAACATGAAACGGACTTGTATTTCCTGTCCAAAAATATCCATCAGATGCCTTTTGGTCATGTGACTTTTAGCAGTCCTGATTTAATTGTTCTTCCAGCCAATCAGAAAAGGGATTACCCTGATGCACTGTGACATGTGTTTATGCAATATTTACAGATTGAAAGTTCCCATTATAAAATATACTAAATTATAAAGCAGACACTTACAATTAAGGATCTTGTTACGAGATTACATCAGGAAAACCCTAACAGCTTTTGGAAAACAGCTTTAGTCCATGCTATCTATTCAATTAAATCAATTAAATGCCAATCTATGAAAAATCTACTGACTCAAAATCAACAGAACCAACGATGAACTGATTTACAGTCATACATCTTCATAATGTATCTAAAATCACAGAGCAAATCTACTCACACCAGGAAGTGATAGAGGAAGCATTTCAGGCCTGCAGGTCTCTCTAGGAAATTGTAGACATCGCCTTGCATGCTAGTCTTGGTGCGGTAGTGATTGCGTTTGAAGTGAGGAGGAGTGGGGCTGCTAGAAGGTGATGGAGAGGAGCAGGAGCATGGCTCCCTGTCTTCTCTGAGCGCCGATAACTCTTTTGTGTTTCCATCTTGTACGCCTGATCCATTATTCACCAAGGGCTTCTGTTCCACTGAAACAGGAGAGCAGCCTGGGCTGTCTACTGCTGCCTCCAGCATGGCTTCTGGAGCTTCTTCCATGCTACGCTCGGAGTTCAGGCTTATCAGAGTGTGCCCGTTTGGAGTGTCGATTTTGGTTACAACATTGTCGCTGTTCCCAGACCAGTCGAAATGTTGTGTGCGGCACAGGAGACGAATGGGACGCCCCTGACCCTCTTCCATGACTCTTGGGAGAAAGGAAGGTTGGGGTTCAAGCAAAAGAGGAGGAGTTGATGATAATGTGACCACCGGAGTTCATCGATGACTACACTGGAAGTCTTACTCAATTCTCCACACCTGTGAAAGTAGAAATAGAAAATTACTTCAGGTTAGATGGAATTGAATGTGCAGTTCACCATTTATTTTAAGTCATCACTTATTATGATTATAAATACACCAAGTACTGTGTAAATGGAAAGCTAAAACTCCCAAAAAAATAAATTCTACAGTAGATTTTATTAGGTATCTCAAACAAATATCAGGAAACTGACTGCCTTAAAAATTTCCATTAGTTTAAACCTATTAGTTTAAAGCTGTTAAAGTTTTGTCGAACATACTGTATATAAGCAACTCATGTCCTGGCAGGAAACTCAAAATCAGTAATATGATTGACTGCAAAAATGTCAGTTCAGAAAAAAACAGTTCTATTCACATCACATCAGGACAATGTTTAATTTTCCACTAATTTAACTACAATTAGCGGACGATTTTATCCAAAGCGACTTACAAATGAGAGCACACTCACACACCAATGGTAGCAGAGCTGCATGCAAGGTAATCGGGGGCAACTTAGGGTTCAGTGTCTTGCCCAAGGACACTTCGGCATGGGATCACCCGGGCCGGGATTCGAACCACCAACCCTACGATTAATGGATTAGTGGACAACCCGCTCTACCGACTGAGCCACAGCCGCCCCTAGATAAAAAGATTAAGTTGCTGAAACAATGGGAGTATTGTTTACTGATTTTATTAACAAATATGCTCATGTAACAAGCCATCTGTGAAGTGTAAGAAATAGCTGCTTCTGTGATAAGGTTATGTGCACATACACCAATTTTTACTCCAGTAGTCTATTACAAGCTGAACTGATAGACTGCAAACAATTTTAAACAGCAAACATATTGAAAATTGTTCAAGAAATATGCAATAGCTATATTAAAAAAAAGAACAAAAATGCTAAGAGGCTGTATAAAAGGAGAAATTGTTAGTGTGTCTATGGTAGCCGATGCACTGCAGTGGCTGAGCAACATTGTTGGAAGATGTGATTAAGAGTTGCTCTTTCAGTAGCTGTCATCTTGCCTTTTATGGAGATTTGTAGTCGTTATTAAATTTAAATGACTATGACTATCAACAAATAGACACACTACCAAATCTTTTTTGAATCCTGCAGTTTGATGTACACACAACTCTAGAAAAAGATTAATAAATGAGATCTATTGTGTCTACAATATTCTCTGGTAAGTTCTCTAGGCACTCTTTCCTACTCTTGAGGCAACTCTAACTAAACAGCTAACTAAATCTATATAAAAGAATCCTGCTAATATTTGATTTGACTTTAGCCTCCAGTGATTTGACTGTAGCCTCCAGGGCTTCAAGCCTACACTGCGTTTTCCCTTCATTCAAAGGCAAAAATAAAATGGGATGATTAGTGTATTCCCTACATTTACAATTTTTAATTTTTAAATGTCATGTAAGAGGTCTATCCTTTTCTACAGTGATTTTAAGGTAAATCAGTGTCTATGGCCATATACAGAGTTTTTAACAGTCATTTTATAAACATCCATCCATCTTCTACTACTTACTCCTTTTCAGGGTCATGGGAGCCTATCCAGGGAAGCATCGGGCACAAAGCGGGGTACACCCTACACCCTGGACAGGGTGCCAGTCCATTGCCAGGCACAATCACATACACATTCACACACACATGTATATACTATGCCAATCAGCCTACCATGCATGTCTTTGGACTGGGAGAGGAAGCCGGAGTACCCGGAGGAAACCCCCTGCAGGACTCGAACCCCGGACCCTGGAGGTATTCTACACCATATTCTACACCGTAAGTCTAAACACCTCTGTTAAAATGTCTGGTTCTTTTGGTTAAACCGTTCCTTTGTTGAGTTTGGATGTATGCTTTGGGTCATTGTCATGCTGAAAGGTGAAATTCCTTTTCATCTTAAGCTTACTAGCAGACACCTGAATGTTTTGCACTAAAATCAGCTGATACTATTAATTATTCATGATTCCGTGCAGCTTGATAAAAGCCTCAGTTCTGCACCAAACAAACCTTTTGGATTATGGACTTCTTATATATTTTGGAATTGGTTTAATCAGACCATAACACATATTGCAACGCATGGTTTGGGGTGATTTAGTTGTGCTTGTATGATAATTACTTTTGAAGATGAATGAATGTCATTGGTTCATTCTATACACAGCGACACATTCAAATATAAAAGGGTGTGCACACTTATGCAAGCGGGTCATTGTTTCTGATTGTTTTATTTATTTATTTATTTATTTATTTTATAATTTAGTTTTTTGTGTAATTTCACATTGAGGGTGGAAAAAGTTCTGACATGACACATCTTGGTTACATTTTACTTGGTTACACTGCCATTTTAACAGGGGTGTGTAGACTTATTTTGTTATATCCACTGTATTTAGCTGTTGTAAATAAACCTTGCAACCGTGTAGTCAACGTTGCTGGGGTGTTTATTTAAGTAAGGTGAACAAGCACTTTTATCTGATGTCAATTTAACAACCTTTGAGTATAAACATCAGGCTTTTGCTACTTATTATATTACTTATTAATATAATGAAACTGGACAATAAATCTAGATAGCAGGCCATTTAACCAAGGAGCATGAAATCGCATATAGTGACATTCTGTTCTGCATACTGCATGAGCATGATTAACAGTGGTTACTGGACCACACATCACATGGAGATAAAATATCTGAGGTGTTCATGTGACTTGTCAGTCATAGTGAGATCCCCTCAGGTGTTCTGCATTTGTAACAGAATTAAGAACGTGTGAAATAGTTAGAGTCAGTATTACTATATGAATCTGTCATGAACAGAGATGTAATATTGGCAATAAAATAATCATTATTTTATTTTATTTGATAATAATATAATATAATTTGATAATAATTATAATAATTATTAATAATTAAAAGTAAACCAAAGTGGTGCTTGTTAGGCATCATAGAAAAGTATTGTCTGCCCTGATTTTTTTTTCCCTGGCACTTATCTAATGACTAGTTCTTATCTATTTAACAGACCACGGCAGTCAGTCTACAAACAAAAAAAGGAAATGTGAGTCAAGCAGCCTAATTTAAAAGGTCAGTCCTTTCCTCAAGGCAACCATCAATCTTTGCATGATGAACAGCGGCTGGACATTTGGCCTCTGGAAACCAGTCTTTGTAGTTTAAAAGGATGGAAACAGGAGCCTTGTGTCCACTCATGCCCCTGTCAAGCAGGACAGCAGATGTGTTGACAGACTCCACCACACATCTACTGTCCTCATCTGGATTGAGTTTCTCTGTCCCCCAAATTCACTCAGACAACGAGGTGAACCAGAGACGCAGAAGCCCAGAACAGGTGGATTTGAAACGGTTCAAGACGTAACAGATGTCGTAACTGAGTTCATGGATGAACACAGACCATTCTGCCGAGTGCATTTAACATCAAATCAAAGTTGGTTTGACGAAACAAATTAAACTGTCGTCCAGACGGTAGGTACTCCTACTTTGTTTTGAGAATTTTATAGCCTTTCTATTCTTGCCATAACATTTATCTACACAAAACAAACAGCAACCACATTGTATTGAAATGATCACTGATGTTATTTTAAAACCTTTATGCTATCTCTAACCCGACACATCTACAAAACAAAATAACACTTCACCCTATGTTATTTTTAATATAAATTGTGGCACACGAGAGCAGCCACAGAATATACCAAACTCACTAGAATTGTTCAGTTGGTTAGACTAAATAAAAACAAACACATAAGGATCACAACCTTACAGGAAATGAGGTTAGAGTTTGTAGAAATGAGTGTTCCGATTTTCTAGGGATTGAGTATTAAGCTTGATGATTATTCATGACTAATACACAGCTGTTATTTTCTGTTTAAGACCCATACACATACTGATAGAATGCCATAGACTGCATATCACTAGTTACATGATGACTACAAAAAACTAAAACTTTTTAAAACACACCTGAGTAACAATTTATTGACACATGAAATCCCAAAGACATAAAAATGAAATGTGAGAGTGTAATGACATAATAGGAAAGACAACAGAAAGAAATAATAATTTGATAAGAACAAAAAGCAAGAACTCACAGTGTTTTCAGGACCCTCTAGGATGCAAGACTGGATCTGAGGATGCCAATGTGTGACATCTGGCAGTGTAATAATATGTCAAGAATGAAAGGGAGGGTGAGATAATGCAACTAAGAGGATCCAAAAGCTGTTTAAAGGGTATGACCAAGGATATTAAAGAGGTTGGCAGCTGTATGAAGTCAGTGGGCATTAACATATTTATTTTACATCCATTAGCAAGGATGCAATACTGATTTATATATATATATATATATA
>JAFFST010052549.1:181454-200603 GCA_022414735.1 Noturus placidus
GAGTGCGAGCGAGAGAGCGAGCGAGAGAGCGAGCGAGAGAGCGAGCGAGAGAGCGTGCGAGCGAGCGAGAGAGTGCGAGAGAGCGTGCGAGCGAGCGAGAGAGTGCGAGCGAGCGAGAGAGAGTGCGAGCGAGAGAGTGCGAGCGAGCGAGAGAGAGTGCGAGCGAGAGAGTGTGAGCAAGAGAGAGAGAGAGAGCGAGCGAGAGAGAGCGAGAGAGAGCGAGTGAGAGAGAGAGAGAGCGAGCGAGAGAGAGAGCGAGTGAGAGAGAGCGAGTGAGAGAGAGCGAGCGAGAGCGAGAGAGCGAGCGAGAGCGAGAGCGAGCGAGAGAGAGCGTGAGAGAGCGAGCGAGAGAGAGCGAGCGAGAGAGAGCGTGAGAGTGTGAGCGAGAGAGAGCGAGCGAGAGAGAGCGTGAGAGTGTGAGCGAGAGAGAGCGAGCGAGAGAGAGCGTGAGAGTGTGAGCGAGAGAGAGCGAGCGAGAGAGAGCGTGAGAGTGTGAGCGAGAGAGAGCGAGCGAGAGAGAGCGTGAGAGTGTGAGCGAGAGAGAGCGAGCGAGAGAGAGCGTGAGAGTGTGAGCGAGAGAGAGCGAGCGAGAGAGAGCGTGAGAGTGTGAGCGAGAGAGAGCGAGCGAGAGAGAGCGTGAGAGTGTGAGCGAGAGAGAGCGAGCGAGAGAGAGCGTGAGAGTGTGAGAGACGAGCGAGTGAGAGCGAGCGAGAGAGAGTGTGAGCGAGAGAGAGCGAGCGAGAGAGAGCGTGAGAGTGAGAGAGAGTGAGAGAGAGCGAGCGAGAGAGAGAGAGTGTGAGCGAGAGCGAGTGAGAGAGAGAGCGAGCGAGAGAGAGCGTGAGAGAGCGAGTGAGTGAGAGAGAGCGAGTGAGTGAGAGAGAGCGAGCGAGCGAGTGAGAGAGAGCGAGAGAGCGAGCGTGAGCGAGCGAGCGAGAGAGAGAGAGCGTGAGCGAGCGAGAGAGAGAGAGCGTGAGCGAGAGAGAGCGTGAGCGAGCGAGAGAGAGAGAGCGTGAGCGAGAGAGAGCGTGAGCGAGAGAGCGTGAGCGAGAGAGCGTGAGCGCGAGAGAGCGTGAGCGCGAGAGAGCGTGAGCGAGAGAGCGTGAGCGAGAGAGAGCGAGCGAGCGAGAGAGAGAGAGCGTGAGCGAGCGAGAGAGAGAGAGCGTGAGCGAGAGAGAGAGAGCGTGAGCGAGCGAGAGAGAGAGAGCGTGAGCGAGCGAGCGAGCGAGAGAGAGCGTGAGCGAGCGAGCGAGCGAGAGAGAGCGTGAGCGAGCGAGCGAGAGCGTGAGCGAGCGAGAGCGTGAGCGAGCGAGAGCGTGAGCGAGCGAGCGAGAGCGTGAGCGAGCGAGAGAGAGCGAGAGAGAGAGCGTGAGCGAGCGAGAGAGAGAGCGTGAGCGAGCGAGAGAGAGAGCGTGAGCGAGCGAGCGAGCGAGAGAGAGCGCGAGCGAGCGAGCGAGAGAGAGCGCGAGCGAGCGAGAGAGAGCGCGAGCGAGCGAGCGAGAGAGAGCGCGAGAGAGCGAGAGAGCGTGCGAGAGAGCGAGAGAGCGTGCGAGCGAGCGAGAGAGCGTGCGAGCGAGAGAGCGTGCGAGCGAGAGAGAGTGCGAGCGAGCGAGAGAGTGCGAGCGAGAGAGAGTGCGAGCGAGCGAGCGAGAGTGCGAGAGAGCGAGCGAGAGAGAGAGAGAGAGAGAGAGAGCGAGCGAGAGAGAGAGCGAGTGAGAGAGCGAGAGAGAGAGAGAGCGAGCGAGAGAGAGCGTGAGAGTGTGAGCGAGAGAGAGCGAGCGAGAGCGAGAGAGAGAGCGAGAGAGAGAGAGAGCGAGAGAGAGAGCGAGCGAGAGAGCGAGAGAGCGAGCGAGCGAGAGAGCGAGAGAGCGAGCGAGCGAGAGAGCGTGAGAGAGAGAGCGAGCGAGAGAGAGCGTGAGAGTGTGAGCGAGAGAGCGAGCGAGCGAGAGCGAGAGAGCGAGCGAGCGAGAGAGAGAGCGAGCGAGAGAGAGCGTGAGAGTGTGAGCGAGAGAGAGCGAGCGAGAGAGAGTGTGAGCGAGAGAGAGCGAGCGAGAGAGAGTGTGAGCGAGAGAGAGCGTGAGAGTGTGAGCGAGAGAGAGCGAGCGAGAGAGAGAGCGAGCGAGAGAGAGCGTGAGAGTGTGAGAGAGCGAGCGAGTGAGAGCGAGCGAGAGAGAGTGTGAGCGAGAGAGAGTGAGAGAGAGCGAGCGAGCGAGAGAGAGTGTGAGCGAGAGAGAGAGAGAGAGCGAGCGAGAGAGAGAGAGTGAGCGAGCGAGAGAGAGAGAGTGAGCGAGCGAGAGAGAGAGCGTGAGCGAGCGAGCGAGAGAGAGCGTGAGCGAGCGAGAGAGAGCGAGAGCGTGAGCGAGCGAGCGAGAGAGAGAGAGCGTGAGAGAGAGCGTGAGCGAGCGAGCGAGAGAGAGAGAGAGAGAGCGCGAGAGAGAGAGAGACAGCGCGAGTGAGAGAGAGAGAGCGAGAGCGAGAGAGAGAGAGAGCGAGTGAGAGAGAGAGCGAGTGAGAGAGAGAGCGTGAGCGAGAGAGAGCGTGAGCGAGAGAGAGAGAGAGTGTGAGTGAGAGAGAGTGAGAGCGCGAGAGTGAGAGAGCGAGCGAGAGTGAGAGAGAGCGAGTGAGAGAGCGAGCGAGAGTGAGAGAGCGAGAGAGCGAGCGATAGAGAGAGCGAGCGAGAGAGAGTGAGTGAGTGCTTTTATATGCACACACCAACACAGTTTAGCTCAGAAGCGTAGATGTGAGAATGCAAAATGATGAAATCCAGGATCTGTTACACACTGTAGGCTTAGTGTGAACTAAATAGGGAAGATTCAAGGTGCAGATTGGTAGATTACATACTATATTACTCTATATACTGTGCTGTGGCTATTCTATACGATACCATGGTAGTGCTATTGCACTATAGATTGCTATATCATAATATACTATACTATACCTCACCATACTATACTACACGTCACCATACTATACTACACACCATACTATACCTCACCATAATATATCATCCCATATTACATTACACCATGATATACTTCACTACACCATACCACACTACACCATACCATACTACACTACACCATACTATACCACAGTACACAATACTATATTATACTATACCATACTACACCATACCATACTATACTGCATTACAACATACTATACTACACCATACCATACTGCATTACACCATAATATACCATACCATACTACACTATACTCCACTACAGCATACTATACCATACCATACTACACTACACCATGCTATACTACACCACACCATACCATACTGCATTACACCATAATATACCACACCATACTATACCACAGTACACAATACTATATTATACACTACCGTACCATACTATACCATACTAGACTACACCATACTATAACATACCTGCGTCATCCAATCAGCTAATCAACATTGATTCCTGAATTGAAGAGGTTTAGTGTTAAAACAAGGACAGCTCTAACATATTCAGTACAGTCTGTACTCCAGGACCAAGAATGGTGTGATTTATTGAACATATGCTGTGTCCCAAATGCCCGTTTTATTTAAAAAAAAAAAAAAAAACTTTTAAGGGACATATTCACTTCCTCTCTGTCACCAAGTTTTGAATTGGAGGAGGACCACAGGTCTTACTGCGCCGTTTGGGACAGCACTGGAGTCACCTCTCATCTTATTATTAACGATAACCTTTAATGACACTTTAACCTTTAAATCATTTTCACGGCTGTCAATATTTCCTTTTCAGGTTTATTAGAGAGGGGCACTCGGGGTCCGAGGAAACCGAGACGGGTGGCAAGTGCTGATTTATTGCTTTATTCACTATAATCTGCCTTTTACAACGTTACGTTTAGGGCTTCGAAATTACAAGTATTTCCAGCAGTTACAGATATTGCTATTGCTAGAGGATGTTTTTCTTTTTTTTCCTCTGTGCTATGCAGGCTGGAGAACCACGGTCAGAGCGGATGGTGGTGGATCAGGACTGGACTGCTGTTTATCCCACCGCTAAGTCTTTTAAACCTGACGCTGTGCCATTACCAGTGCGAATGGGTTACCCAGTAAAAAGAGGGGTTCCTCCTGAGAAAAAAGGCAATCTTGAACTTATAAAGGTGAGCGTCGTTGCCAGAATAGCTGTGACGAGCTTCTACTTCATGTTGTTGTCCTGGTTTTGTAAATGGTGGTTGAAATTTAGACTGTCAGCTCGTATGCAGGAGTGTTTTAATCTCGTTATTTTCTTCGCCTGAGTGGGGATGTGTGCACATGTGAGCGAAGATTAATGTTCTCTCAAAATAACAAAATAGAAGAATTGTTTTTCTTTTTGGGGCGCACGGTGGCTTAGTGGTTAGCACGTCCGTCTCACACCTCCAGGGTCCGGGGTTGGAGTCCCGCCAGGGCCATGTGTGTGTGGAGTTTGCATGTTCTGCCCGTGTGTCGGGGGTTTCCTCCGGGTACTCCGGTTTCCTCCCCCAGTCCAAAGACATGCACGGTAGACTGTGTCACGGTAGACTTGGCATGTCTAAAGTGTCCATAGGGTATGAATGTGTGTGATCTGTGTATGTGATTGTGCCCTGTGATGGACTGGCACCCTGTCCAGGGTGTAACCCCGCCTTGTGCCCGATGCCTCCTGGGATAGGCTCCAGGTTCCCCCGTGACCCTGAAAAGGAGTAAGCGGTTGAAGATGGATGGATGGATGGATGGATGGATGGATGTTTTTCTTTTGTGAGGACCAAAATTTAATATGAAGATGAGACAGTCTGTGCAAGCAAAGTTTTTACTTTGATCAGGTACTCACTCAGGCTGAAATAGACAGTAATTATAATTTATGATTGCGAAGACGGGAACGTGCATGCTACACCAGTCCCATTCACAAGCTGCGAGACTTTCTGGTGATAAAACACCTTATGTTATTTCGAAATCACGACAAAACACAGTTTGTTATGTGGAGATCGCAAGAAAATGGGCGGCTGTGGCTCAGTCGGTAGAGCGGGTTGTCCACTAATCCACTAATCGTAGGGTTGGTGGTTCGAATCCCGGCCCGGATGACTCCACATACCGAAGTGTCCTTGGGCAAGACACTGAACCCTAAGTTGCCCCCTCTTCAGGGTCATGTGGGAACCTGGAGCCTATCCCAGGGAGGATGGGGCACAAGGCAGGGTACACCCTGGACAGGGTGCCAGTCAAATCCATTCTAATTTCTGTTAAATCCATTAAAACTCCCGGAACAGTGCTTTGTGCCACTGGACATTTGTCATTTTAGTAAGTGCTGGTAAATGGTCTGCACTTATCTAGCGCTTTTTTATTTATTTTTTAACCTTAGCGGTTCTACAAAGTGCTTTACACAGTGTCTTATTCACACACACACCAATGGTAGCAGAGCTGCCATGCAAGGCGCTAGCTTGCCATCGGGAACAACTTGGGGTTCAGTGTCTCGCCCAAGGACACTTCGGTATGCGAGTCACGTGGGCTGGGAATCGAACCACCAACCCTACGTGACAACCCGCTCTACTACCTGAGCCACAGCCGCCCAAAGTGTTGGTTATCTGGTACACCATCGCCAAATAAAAAACCCAGCATCTGTTCGGTTTATAAGAAACTCACCAGATGAAAAATAGTCATGTGTATCATTTCTTCCCTGTTACTTGGTTACACTTCCCTTGTCTTCTGCCATTCCAGTAGCACCAAAAACCGTGCCATAGTCCAAGTGAGATCATATTTTTCCCCACTCTGGTGTTTGATTTGAACATTAGCTGACACATTTTAGAGTCTATGCAGTGGGCGGGGCTTATTATATACTCTTTTAGTATACCGTATTGATGCTTGTCTTTGACTCATCTTTTTTCTGTAGAGAAAATATATAAAAATCCAAACTGTCCACTATCTTTTTCATTTGTCTAGTGATTTAGAACCCGAAAGTAAGTAGTAGAGTAACAAAAGCTCAACACGGCACAAAAATCATGTAGTTCTCCATCAGATATGATTCATGTAAAGTAGCAGTGCTCAGTCTTTGTGCGTTTAAACTATGTACCTTTTTTTTTTTTCTTTTTGAGAATCATCATGTCACTATCTTACAGGTTCCGAACTTCTTGCACTTAACCCCAGCTGCCATCAAGAAACACTGCGAGGCCCTTAAACGTACGTCTTTTATAAGTCTGTTCGTCATTTTATCCGTCGCGATGAACATATTTGTTCACTACTGCATCATTGTTGTGGTTTCTCTGTTCTGCGGGAGCACTGAAGTTGTGTTTTCTTTGCGTCTCTGTGCTGCAGCGTTCTGCACTGAGTGGCCTGTCGCTCTGGACTCTGATGCTAAGTGTAAGGGGCATTTCCCCATCCAGATACAGACTAAGGACTATGTGTCTGCTGGACCATCGCTCAGGAACCCAGACGCTCGAATTGTCACACTCACGGTGAGTTTTGTCTAAATGTTCAAATGTCTTTCCTGTCTTTTGAAGGTTCTTTAGTTGTAAAGTCACTGTAATGTTTAATAATAATAATTTATCAACTTGTATAGCGCTTTTTACAATGGTACATTGTCTCAAAGCAGCTTTTACAGAAATATCATTTTTACATTTTTACATTTACAAGCGACTTACTAATGAGACACACTCACACACCAATGGGAGCAGAGCTGCATGCAAGGTGCTAGCTTGCCATCGGGGGCAACTTAGGGTTCAGTGTCTTGCCCAAGGACACTTCGGCATGGGATCACCCGGGCCGGGATTCGAACCACCAACCCTACGATTAGTGGATTAGTGGACAACCCGCTCTACCAACTGAGCCACAGCCGCCCTAATTAATCATATCTGAGCAACTGGGTTTAGATGTAACTGCTCTTTTAATTTAGAGTTTGTTTCTCTGTCAGTTAATGTTAAATTAACCCTTAACCCTTTCATGCATAAATGATTTTAAACATCCAGATTCTTTAGATTTTCTGATTTTTTTTTTTCCTTCTTAAAATCACATATGTGAATTTTTATTCTGTCTAAAAATCTTTTGTATTAAAAATTAAATGCTAGTAAAAAAAAGGCTAAAATATTTCAGGTATGCCTGAAATTATATTAATAATGATAATAATAATAATAATAAAAATAATTTTATTATTATTATTATTATTATTATTATTATTATGTTCCCATGTGTAAAGGTTGTTGTTTTTTTTTACATTTAGATCTAGAATATATAATGCTGAAGACAATAAATCTTTAGAAAATGATTTCTGAACATAAAAAATTTCCACAGTTAAGAACAAAACATACAAACAAACAAACAAGCCATTTTTTTAGTATGGCAAAAGAAATATTTTTTTTATGCATGAGAACGTTTTATATTCAGCACTTCAAACAAACTGGTAAGGGTGTTAACGTGGCTTGTCGTGTCAGACGCTGCGACAGATGCGTGTCCTGTTTAATGTGTTCCAGACATGTTTTCTTCAGCGCAGAAATGACAGTTACCTTTATATCCGTATCTGTAAATGTTAGAAATTCACACCGGTATTTCCATTTTACATAAAGTCTCGTCCCGAGAGCGAGCGAGCGAGGCTCCGTTAAACTGCACTGAATGAGCGCGAGTCCACGCATGTAGGAAGGAAGTGCAATAACTCTGACTCAAATATTCATTTTGATCAAATATGTTCGAGGCTATCGAGGCTATATTTAGTGATATTTATAAACAAAAGTAATTGTGTTGTGTATGAGAGCAGTAACTGTAATGGGGTTATAGCATGTAATTGTATATAAATGTAAGAAGTGTCATATTTACAGAATAAAGTAACAGATGAGTGAATGTGTGTGTTACTGCACAACATTCAACCTCTTATCCCTTAACACTTAGTGTGTCCTTTTGTTTTTCTTTTTTTTTTTTGTTTGTTTGTTGTTGTTTTTTTAGCATTTTTAATATAGTGATTTTAACTTCTGCTTTACAGCTTGTGGAAAATCAGTTGTTTTTTTTTTTGTGTTTGTTTTAAAAAAATAATTTTAATATTTTTGTTTAAATCCTTTGCACATTGAATAGCATAGTGCACATAGATACATTTAATACCTTTTTCATAACCTTCAATTTGCACAATGTTTAAAGAACATCGTGGAGAATGTTGGTAGGAAATAAAAATTGCCCGTTTAATCCAATTAATCGAAGAAATAATTGACAGATTAATCAATTATCAAAATACTTGTTAGTTGCAGGCATATATATATATATATATATATATATATATATATATATATATATATATGTGTGTGTGTGTGTGTATATATGTATGGAAAACTATTCAGCTCTGATTCTGAGATAGATAGATAGATAGATATATATGTATATATGTGTGTGTGTGTGTATATATAGATAGATATAGATATATATAAAAATCTCTATCTCAACATCAGAGCAAAATAGTTTTCCCGTTTTTCTACCACCATCTGCTTAAGTGACACTTGAATTTAGGTGAAGACCCTGATGCAGGAATGTGCTTTAATCCTACTTGATTAGGAACCCAATGATTGGCTGAAACACGTCACGAGGGAAATGACACTGATGTGAGCACATGTGGAACACATGGCTGTAATCTCTGTCTTTCCTCAATCTAAATAGGAACTTTTGAGCTTAGCCGAGTAATGATGTCATGATAGATTTGAGCAGTGTTCCTGATTGGCTGACACTGACGTGGCTTTGGAGGACAGGGAAGTCTTAACACCTCAATCATCTGTTCTCAGCTAGCATTAAGCTTTTCGGTGAAATTTGAAAAGCGGGTTAGCTTCTGCTTTCTCTAAAGAGCTGAGCTGAATTGAACCCAATGATTTCTTGACCAAAATGGCAGCGTTTAGATGAGAAAAGACCCCGGAGTCTGGCGTGTGCAGTGAATACTGTGGTCTTTTTAGTGGCAGTGTTACAATAGAATGTGGGTGGGGTTTGTTTGTTTTTTGTATTACTCTTAAATATCTTCTTTTCTTAGAGTACTGATACATTTGTCTTGTAAATCTGGTCGAATTATTAAAGTAAAACCGTTTTGATAAATATATATTTACAGTGCATGATATGACAACTTTGCTAAAGTTTTTTATTCCATACATTCATACAGTAAATGCATTCAACATGTACTCTAAACCTGCAGTGAAAAACAGAATAATAATGTCTTTTTAATGTTTATTTACTGCCTCAGGTAAAGCTGTCCAGTTTAAATCTAGATGATCATGCCAGGAAGAAAATGATCAAACTGAGCGGAGAGCGCTACAGCGAAGAAACGGACGTACTCACCATTACCACTGACAGGTAGTCTATACTACATTCAAACCTCTGCAAGGCACAGGTTCTCAAGCTTGGAGTTGCGATCCCATGTGGAGTCGCCTGAGATGCGGATGTCAGAATCACGAGATTTCTACCAGTCGTTATTTATAATGCAGTTCCAGGTACATTAAATTGATTTTATGGAATATTTTTAAAATTCCCACCTCCAGATTATTATTCAGATTTCGCTTGCTTTTAGTAAATGTTCCTCTTAAGCCCATTTTACACCAGATCACAGTGGCATCGTTTCCGACGTGCTTTCAAGTTAATGAACTGACTTTAAACTGGACACTCAGAAAGCGTTACGTAAAACGTTGAAAGTCAAGACATGACATAAACTACTTGGATCAGAGTACATTTGTTGGGGTCTGATATCGACTAGACCTTATCGCTGCCAAATGAGCAAACCAAGCATTCATCACTAACCTATGCCCTTCATGGGTAGAGGCACTCATTGGGCTTGTCCCATGAGATTGACAGGGTGCACTCGGACACCTACCACACCTGGCAGGCCCAAAAAGCAAGTTGGGTACGCAGGGCGGAGTCGCGCACAGCAATACAGTTTGTATTAACTACACTTGTTGGTGTGTGTAAACCTCATGTCCTAGGAGCAAGTTGTTCCCAAAGATTTAGTAGATTCTGTATATTAACTGATAAATCGCGCACTTATACAGCACTTTAATCCAAATCTCTTTACACTGTTTCTCATTCACACACACCAATGGTAGCATAGGGTCATGGGGGAACCACAGAGTAGTGCTACTCCTAAGCTTAACCATCAAAGGTAGATATAAATTGAAAAGTCCTGACTAGTTTCCAAGGTGAAAATAAAAATGTTGATCCAATGGCATGTCCAATATAGAGTCTACACGATCGGTGGACTTTCAGGCATGAAAAAGTAATGAGACTGCACCAATCCTGTATCCTCTGGATATATATATATATATATATTTTCTTTCACTTCATTGACTCTCCGACTCCCTAATCCCGGCCCACATGACTCCACATGCCGAAGTGTCCTTGGGCAGGACACTGAACCCCAAGTTGCCCCCGATGGCAAGTTAGCACCTTGCATGCAGCTCTGCTCCCATTGGGGTGTGAGTGAATGAGACACAGTGTAAAGTGCTTTGGATAAAAGCGCTCTATAAGTGTGCCATTTATCATTTATGGTGCAACATGTATTAATTATACTGTACATATGACTTAAGGTGCATTTTACATCTTGGTGTAGGTTAGTACTAAGGTTAGTTCTCTTTGGGTGATCGTAACCTTTGTACTATTAAAATCATACGCTCACTTAACAAACTTATTAATCGTAAAACATTGTCATATCTTCCTTTTGGATTTTTTTTTTATTGTCTAAAGTGTCATGTGACTGTGTTTCCACAGTTGTCCACTGAGACAGCAGAATTATAACTACGCCATGTACCTGCTCACTGTTCTGTACCACGAGTCCTGGGTAAGTCCATTCGCGTTTCCTTTTGAATAAATGAAATGCGATCGCGCTAACGTATGGCATGTGTTGCCAACGCTCTTATTCCATAGGATATCCGAACTGATATCAAAGCTGTAGCTGGCGAGTTGAATAGACATTGAAGGATTTTAACAGCTTGCGGTCTGTCTTTCTTCCCAGACATAAAATTTTCAGGGTTTCTATTGTATCCTCGCTCATTTCATCGAAGGCCTGCTGACAGTTGTGTTTCCATGATCTACACGATGCACCATGGCGGACTCAACGGGGGGGGGGGGGGGGGGGGTGTGAAAGAATCTGTAGTGGTGAAAGAACACCTCCATCTTGAAGGATGTTTATCACTGTACTGTAGGTTTCAACTCGGTACTGATTTTATTTAAATTTTTTTCTGTGTAGAAGTACATGATTGCCAAAACAAAGAGGAAGTTGTAGATTTGTTCGCGTCTTAAGAAGTATACGCAGTATTTATTCAGATGAGTGGATTAATTAAACAATTAGGCAGCTCAGACATGACTTGTTGAATACTTATTTCCTATTTACACAGTACAATTAGAGGATTAAAATGACTATAGTGTAAGGTTAGAGTAGACAGGACACTGCTTTCAGGGAATGACTGAATGAATATTAAACGGTTGAACTTCTCGCATGCTGACATCTGTTCCGTCTCATATTCTGTAAATTCATTCCTGCACCCAAAAGACCACACCCTTTGCCAGCACACAGCTTACCCACTTTTTCCCCTGTGTACAAATGTCCTAATATTCACTTCGAAAACAAAACCCTTTTTTATTCCCTGCTACTTGCCCTTACATTCCTCGAGTCCTCCCTGAATACCAGGAGGGCCGATTTCAAATCGCTTAAATCAGTCAGGTGCATTTCCCAGCATGCTGTGCTCCCACAGGACCACATGGCCTATGTGTTTTGTTACATGCACCTTAGCTATGCTCCAAGGATACAGCTTTATTGGAGAAAGGACATGGTCGGGTATTGTTAGCCTTCCTGGCTGGGAAGCGTAATCGTGTCCTAGGCCTTTGCGGCTACAATGGCTTCCACGGTGGTGCCAGCGAATGGCCCGGCACAGCTAGTGACGTTGAGCCACAAAAAGGGGGGAAGGAGCTAACAATGGTAGTGATTGTTAGTGACCATAGAGGTGATTATATCTCTAAGGCCTAATTTAGTCACTAATACTGCTACAGACTAATGCATTGCTATTGGCTTAAACAGCACTCGAAGTAATAGAAAGAAAAAAGATAATGGATTTGTTTTAAATGCTTTTTTGTTTTTAAAATGTTCAAGATTCTGTGCAAACGAATAGATCGAAGTTAATACTACTACTGGATTTTGATTTAGGTACAAAACGTAGATTTAATTTGACCTAATGTTCTTTACTCCCAAAAAATGTTTATGTAGCTCCTATATTTTGAAATGCCCATTTCCTTAATATAATAATACTTTTAGGAGACAGCGACGTAATCTCGTGACTTTTCCGCACTTTTAACAGTGAACGCATGTAACTTCTTTACGTAAACCTTTATTCTCTGTCGTTAAAGGGTAATCACATCATCTGGTCTATAACTAATTGCGCTGCCTTGTTAATTCCGGGCATAATTCAATCAGAGGGTCAACACATTAGAAACATCTTAATAAGATCTAATTATTGTAAGTGTTGCCTAAAGCACAGTGGTTAAGTCACAGTGAGAGACAGTCTTTTTATCCTTTTTGCAGGGATGCTAACGTCCTCATAATAAATATAATAATTGTTTTCATACGGCAACACACAGAGCAGCTTTTGTATATGCAGAGTATGATCGAGTTTTAACCCAGAAATGAGCGAGATCTTCAAACACCTGACCTTACAATTACGATTACTCTGAAATGCTGGGAGATCTACCTAAGCAGGCTAATCGTAGCAAGGATTATCAGTACTCCGTCCACTATTCAATCATGATGTGCCTCTGGTGTTCTCCTGGTTTTACCATTCCTGTCCGCTTCTGTATTTCAGAAAACGGAGGCGTGGGAGAAAGATAAGACACGCGCTGACATGGAGGAGTACGTGTGGGAGGACAGCCCCTCTCAGAAGAATATTCTAGAAACTTTGTTGCGCATGCGTCCAGTTAAGGAGAAGCTCGAGGACGAGGAGTCGGCGCGGGAAGAGATTCTGGGACGACCTGAGGTGCAGGAGTACAAAAACTCTGTGACCAAGCTGAAGAACGAGGGAGAGACAGAGAGAAACATGCAGCAGTACAAAGACGCAGTGAAGAAACTACTAAATATCTAAAATAATAATAATAAAATGTCTAAATATCAGAAAGAAGATGCCATTCAATTTATCAGAGCCATTTTTTCCACAGTTGAGATGCTTGATGCATGTGGACTTGGGTTTGGGCACAATCTTCCAAGAACCTTCAATCTTTGTGTTTCTCATTATTGGTTGTTAATGGTGATGTAAAAACCATCTTTTCTTTTAACAGCAAATAAACCCCAAGTCCTTGAAATATAATGTATGACCAATTTTATTTTCCTCTGTAAATTAGGGATATGCTTTTTGTATTTATTTTTTTTTTTAATACTAAATTCTACATAATATTAACGAAGAACTTAATTGTCTTTCATTCACAAACTACATCAGCCGTCCCCTTGTGTTTTTATCTATTCTACCGACCTTTCACTAGTTTGGCAAAACATTGCATGATGTATGACTATGACTCAGTCCATTCTTAACAGCACAACATGATCGTTAAAGTAAATGAGCTACCTCTACACACACCCTGTTCAAAGAATTCTTTCAAGAAAAGTTTGGTAAATATACCCAGTTGCACCATTCGTTTCTGCTCTGATCTGTGGGTTAAGGGAAAAGAGTAACCCGACTCCTTCGGGGAAAAAAGTTCCGGCTCTTTCCATTTGAGCAAAAACTAGAGCACGCCTAGTGACTGTACCACTCTTAACAGCTTCTAGCACTTAAAGCCCAGCCGCGTTTACAGAACAAAACGGAGCTTGTTGGCGGTCTTGCTTGGAAGCACCCATCAAACTACTTAACGTGAACATCAAGTTTGCTTTGCTGGTTTTGGTTTCTCAGGAGTTTGGTATTTAAACTAAACACTGTCTAGTGCACCTAGTCCATGTATTTTTTTTGTTTTTCGAGACTATTTATGGACCTGATTTATGTTTTTGCTAGATTAGTAGAACTGCTGAATTTAATGAAAATACACCGATTACTTGTGACAAATGGTTTAAGACATATGAGTGGTATTACATTCACGATGGTCTGATCTTCTCAGATCTACTCCTCATAACGTCCTGGTTAAGCCGATAAACAGTGTTATAATTCCTGAAAGCATTAAAGCTTTCGCTGTATTTGGTCATTTGTCTTTTTTTTTTTTTTCTTTTTCTCTGGACAATGGCCATTTCGATTTTATTTGGGACAGAAAAGAAAATGTATACACGCTCATGGATAGTTCCTTTATGCAAGTTAATGTAGTGACGGTTCTGTTTTTTGCGAAACTACTTTTGTTGAAAGTAGCTGTGATCATGTGGCAGGGTTGAACAAAAGTGCTAACTGTTAAACTCTGACAAAATGTGTCAGAAGAACCTGATTCATGAGCTCTCCCTCACAAAGACGTATTTGATGAGGCGCATGGAGCCCTTCGTGCCGGTTAGTGTAGTCTGGTATCTCCCTTTCCTCCTCCTTCGTCCTCTCCAACTTGCTGCCATCAACACTGAACAACAACAACCACAAGCTAAGGCTGCACAGGTTGCCAAGGCTACCAGGACAGTGTTGGCTGCCAGATGCCACACTTGCGTCAATCCTCCATCACTTACAGGCTGTGGACTGTGACCTGTCGTTACGTTACGGCTAATGTAACCTTTTGTGTCATTGGGGTATGGCTGGCTGTCCTCTACAATGGTAGGGGGTGTTGGTGAGGTGTTTAAGCCAGAGTTGGTGTCTGAAGCTGCTGCAGATGAGTGAAGTTTATTTACGGTTGTTGGTCTGCTAGCAGTCACAGAAACATCAGTGATGGCCAAGTTCATTTTGGTAAGACCTTGAGAAAGGCCACCTGTTGTTGAGGATGGAATGATCCTTTTTTCCATTAGATTAGATGCTGTTGATTGGGTATTTATGGGCTGATTATAGGACCAAGAGGTGGTTGTGAAGCTATTAATCATCACTTGTGGTCCTGTAGTTGTAGTTACATATCCAGTCATGGTTTTGACTGGATTAAGTGGAGTTGAAGCTAAGATTGCATTTGTAGAGATTAGCTGGGCTGTAGTACGGCTAGTATAGGCTGTAGAGTCTTCTTTACTACTTTGTGGAATACTCGAGAGAGGGACAAGCATGGTTGTAGTCTCTCCTGTACTACTTTGCAGAGTACTTGACAGATGGGCAGGCGTGGTTGTAGTCTCTACTGTACTACTTTGTGGAGTACTTGACAGATGGGCAGGCGTGGTTGTACTCTGTCTTGTACTACTTTGTGGAGTACTTGACAGATGGGCAGGCGTGGTTGTAGTCTCTACTGTACTACTTTGCAGAGTACTTGACAGATGGGCAGGCGTGGTTGTACTCTGTCTTGTACTACTTTGTGGAGTACTTGACAGATGGGCAGGCGTGGTTTTAGTCTCTCCTGTACTACTATGCAAAATACTTGAGACAGGGACAGGCGAGGTTGGATTCTTTCCTGTCCTTCTTTGCAGAGTACTCGAGAGAGGGACAGTCATGGTTGTACTCGCTCCTGTAATACTTTGTGGAGTACTTGAGAGAGGGACAAGCATGGTTGTAGTCTCTAATGTACTACTTTCCAGAGTTCTTGTGAGGGGGACAGGTGTTGTTGTAGTCTCTCCTGTACTACTTTGTGGAGTACCTAAGAAAGGTACAGGTTTGGTTGTTGTGGTGTGATCACTGAAGGTTGTTCTAACTTCTAAATAAGGCAAGGTTGTGAACTCTGTGGATGCGGTTTGGTTGATAGTATATGCCGTTGTGGTTCCAAGGAAAGGTACTTGGGAAGAGGATGTTGAGCTTGAGGTGAGCTGACTGGATAGTTGTGAAGGTGTTCTGGTGGTACTGGAAGTATGTGTGGGTTGGGGCAATGAGCTTGTTTGAATGTTAGTAATGCTGAATGAGGGCTGCATGGTACTCTTTTGGGGATTTGGGGATACCATTGTAGTAGCAACGATTGTAGGGTCTGGTGAAGGATTAGAAATGAGTTGAGATGGCCGCTTCAGGGTTGTGGATCTCTGTAATGCTGAAGCAGGAAATGTGTCTGTGTTATCTAGGGTGGAATAAACAGAGAAAGGGGGAGGAGTAGAGATGGGAAAGCTGGATGTTGGTGCGTTGGTAGATGTTTTGCGGCTAGTGGCAACAATTGTAGGATGAGCTGAGCTGCTGGGCTCCATGTGAGGCCGGTTGAACTGACGTTTGTCTGTTCCAGACAAGTCAGAGGTGTTAAGTGAGGCCAGTTGAGGTAGCACTTGGACATTAGAGGGGAAGGATTTCCCAAATATTAACAAGTCAGGATCCATGCCTGTAAAAGACATACACAAAAGTATAAAGCAGTCATACTGGAACTGTATTATCTGTCTCAAACAGTTCAAAGGGAAACTCTCATATTATTTATTCATTATTCTATCTTCAGTAAACGCTCCAAGCAGTTCATCACAGGACACCTTGCACATACACTCAGGACCACTTGTACTGCTTATTCATGCGATTTCAATCAGCTAATCATGTGGCATCAGCTCAATGCATAAAGTCATGCAAATACTGATAAAGAGGTTTGGTTACGTCAAATAGAATGGGAAAGAATGTTATCCCAGTTACTTTTCTGTTCCTGTCAGCCAAGAACAGGAATCCGATGCGACAATGGGAACAAGCTCAGGCTCAAAAACATTGCCTGGTCTTTTTCCAATCTTCAATTGTGGAGTTTCATTGCGCCCGTGCCTACTCTACCTCGGATTCTTGTTCTTGGCTGATGAGATTAGAACCCAATTTGGTTTTCTGCTGTTGTAGCCCATCCACCTCAAGGCTTGGATGTTTGCTTTTCTGCTCACCATGGTTGTTAAGAACCAGCCTGTGTAGCACCAACAACCATGCCAGGATCACATTTTCCGTCAGTTCTAATATTTGATGTGAACATTAGCTGAAGCGCTTGTATCTGCATTACTTTATGTTTGGCTGAATGGATAACATCATGAATAAGCAGGCGTACAGGTGTTCCCAATAAAGTGGCCAGTGTGTGTATTTGTGCACTCATTAACACATAGGGGCAATTTGGATTAAGCTTTTCATTAATAGATTTATCCTGGTCAGGGTGATTGTGGATCCAGAGTCTATCCCATGAACACTGGGCATGAGGCATGAATACAAATGGAACACTAGTTGATAGGAGGGCACCACGCACACTTACATTCGCGCACAGTCACAACTACAGACAACTCAGCATAGCCAATACACCTAACCAGGGTGTTTTTGGGATGTTGGAGGAAACCAGAAAACATACAGTAACCCAAGCTCAGGATAAAATTAGGGACCCTGAAGCTGTGAGGCAGTAACATTACTGCGCATTGTTCCACCATGCCATCCTAACATTATATAAATTAGCATTTCAAACCGGAGTTAGAAATGTACCTGATTTAAAGATATTCACTATATGGCCAAAAGTTTGTGGACACCTGACCATCACACCTATATGTAGCTCTTCTTCAAACTGTTGCCACAATGTTGGAAGCACACAATTATAACGGATATGTTTATATGCTATAGGGTTAGAATTCTCTTCACTGGAACTAAGAGGCCCAGACTTGTTCCAGCATGACAATGCGCCTGTGCACAAAGCGAGCTCCATGAAGTCATGGTTTGCCAAGTTTGGAGTGAAAGAACTCGAGTGTTCTGCACAGACCCCTGACCTCAATCTCACTGAACACCGTTGGGATGAACTGGAGCGCTAGTGTGCCTCAGGTCTCCTCACGCGACATCACTGTCTAAACCCACTAATGCTCTTGTAGCGGAATGAACACAAATGACACTCCGCCCTACAAAAATCTCGTGGAAAGTCTTCCCAGAACAGTTATTATAACCGCAAAGGGGGATTAAATCTGGAATGGGATGTTCAAAAAGCACATGCGGTCATGTACATTTACATTTACATGACGCTTTTATCCAAAGCGACTTACAAATGAGAGCACACTCACACACCAATGGGAGCAGAGCTGCATGCAAGGTGCTAGCATGCCATCGGGGGCAACTTAGGGTTCAGTGTCTTGCCCAAGGACACTTCGGCATGGGATCACCCGGGCCGGGATTCGAACCACCAAACTACGGTTAGTGGATTAGTGGACAACCCGCTCTACCGACTGATCCACAGCCGCCCTATATTATAGTCAGATGTCCACAAACTTTTGGCCATACATTGTAGAAATGTTTTTACTGAATGGCAATGATATTAATAGAATACTTAAGCACCCACCTTTGGTAACATTGTAGAGGATGACATTAGCCCTTTGACTGAGTATGCAGCTTTGCGGTGTTGGGCAGTGGAGGTGAAAACAATTGACACTGTCCTGAGTGGTGTTGTAATGAAACACAGCCACGTTACAGGAGACTGCGAATTGTGACAGAGCAAGTCAACTCATATCATAAACACAACTAAGATTTAATACCAAATCTTGTAAGCAGACACGACACACACACACACACACCAAATCAGGACATTCATGTACATTCAAGTCAATACAATTTTATTTGTATAGAGCTTTTAACAATAGACATTGTCTCAAAGCAGCTTTACAGATACAGTGCCTTGCGAAAGTATTCGGCCCCCTTGAATTGTTAGACCTTTTGCCACATTTCAGGCCTCAAACTTAAAGATATAAAACTAATTTTTTGTGAAGAATCAACAACAGGTGGGACACAATCATGAAGTGGAACCAAATTTATTGGATATTTCAAACTTTTTCAACAAATAAAAAACTGAAAAATTGGGCGAGCAAAATTATTCAGCCCCCTTAAGTTAATACTTTGTAGCTCCACCTTTTGCTGCGATTACAGCTGTAAGTCACTTGGGGTATGTCTCTATCAGATTTGCACATCGAGAGACTGAAATTTTTGCCCATTCCTCCTTGCAAAACAGCTCGAGCTCAGTGAGGTTGGATGGAGAGCGTTTGTGAACAGCAGTTTTCAGTTCTTTCCACAGATTCTCGATTGGATTCAGGTCTGGACTTTGACTTGGCCATTCTAACACCTGGATATGTTTATTTGTGAACCATTCCATTGTAGATTTTGCTTTATGTTTTGGATCATTGTCTTGTTGGAAGACAAATCTCCGTCCCAATCTCAGGTCTTTTGCAGAATCCATCAGGTTTTCTTCCAGAATGGTCCTGTATTTGGCTCAATCCATCTTCCCAT
>JAFFST010052550.1:19949-30286 GCA_022414735.1 Noturus placidus
GAGGCCTGAAACGTGGCAAAAGGTCGAACAGTTCAAGGGGGCCGAATACTTTCGCAAGGCACTGTAACTTTGTCTTCAGTTTATAGGCACAAAAAAACCCAAAACAACCCCATGTACCTCTATTATTGCACCTCTGCGCATCCATCAAGCTTTATATATATATATATATATATATTTTTTTTTTCCCCCTTTTCTTTTTAAAACCATGTTAGAGCACTGAGTAAAGATTACATTCTAAATACTTTAACTAGCTGAGAATGTGCCTCAGTTAGGTCATGTTTAATGGTGTAAATTTACAAAGATGTGGTGGGGGGGGGGGGGAAGTAATTGTAGTTAAACCTTTCAAAGGGTGTGAAAACTTTTGCACTCAGCCAAAAGCTGTAGTTGACACGACATGGCAAGGCATCACATCATCTTGATCGTTTTGATCATGTGAATGTATTCTAGATCTTTGAGACTAATCTCATATCTTCTAACCTTCATCAGGGTCAGATTCTGATCTCAGCATCTCACTGTTAGGGGGACTTGTGTGTGTGTGTGTGTGTGTGTGTGTGTGCGTGTAGTCCAGTTCCAGATTACGTAAAGGCCACAGTGGAAACCGTGCTGAAGATTCACGAAGCCGAGGAAGATGGAGATGTTTTGGCGTTCCTCACTGGACAGGTGAGTGTGTGTGTGTGTGTGTGTGTGTGTGTACTCATGTAATGCGTACATCGGTTCCACGTGATTGAATTGAGTTACATTAAGACAATTTTTCATATATATATATTAATGTAATCGTTTTGTTAATACTGTCTGAATTGATCACCTTTACTCTACACTCTACATAATTCTGCTACCATTGGTGTGTGTGTGTGTGTGTGTGTGTAGGAGGAGGTGGAGAAGGTGGTGTCCATGCTGCAGGACCAGGCTCGCTCTCTGTCTCGCCACGGCATGAAGAAACATCTACGAGTCCTTCCCATGTACGCGGGCCTTCCTTATTCCGAGCAGCTGAAAGTGTTCGAAAGGTTACCACCTACTGTCCGAAAGGTGAAAGTGCACTAGTGGACCTTTTTTTATTTATTTATTTATTTATTTATTTATTTATTTATTTTTAAATTTCCAGCCATAATGAGTTACAGAAATAAATAATACAGGACTCGTCCCTGACCGAGCCGTTATCGCGAGGAACTTGGGTTTTTTCTTAAGTTTAAATGATTTTATTTATTTATTTTTGACAACAATACAGTCTTTAAAAATACCCTGGTGTAGACTCCAGAATTCAGTTTTGAACTTCTCAAAATTATTGCAGAGATCCATCACTCGTGATATGCTGTTTCTCAGCATTTCTGGTTTAATTCTTCTGTTACAGATACTACCGTCTGTACTAAGGTTACAGATTTCCGTGTGTCGTCAACAAGCCCATAAAACGAGTCTGATGAGGCGGAAAAATGCTCGACTAGACCTCAGAACCTTAAAAACCTTCACATATTTTGCGTCAGAGCTCCAGATTTTAACACCAGAATACGCTGCTATGAGTTATCGCTCAAAAATACACCAAAAGAGCGAGCAGCCACCTTTTTTTTCCCACTCCTAATAAAAATGGTAGATCCTATCGACATATTGACATAGCCAGTCTGGAATGATTGACAGCTATTTATTTATTTATTTTTTTTTTAATTATTGAATTAAATTGAAGCTACAAAACATGATTGGTAGAATACTAAAATATAATAATTGCAGCTATGTAGGGATCACGTTAAAAGAACAGTACAGAATGGCCATAATCTTTATTTAAAAATATATAAATAAATAGCGTACAGCTTCTTGGAACATATCATTATTTTTCAGCAATAAAGAAAAGTTTACATTTTTTAAAAATGAAGATTCTTTCTGGAATGATTGACAGTTGACTAGGTCTTTTTGAACTTTCTGATGTTAACTGACCCGCCCCCAGAAGCTCCGCCCCCTCTCATGAGTTCTCCTCTCATTAGTAATGTCTCTCGTCTTGACTCGGATTTCTCACTTGAAAGAGGCTCGCTTGCTGTCGTAGTGAAAGGAGAATACTTTGAGATGATTAATGTGGAGTCAAATCTAGCAATGTATGCTAACTTTTAGACAAGTATATAGTTAAAATAGCGTCTATATCGATATATTATTAGGGATGAGAGACAAGTTCTGGACAAAAATGACACCGTAAAAATGTCGGCAACGTGGAAATATATTTCATAATTAGATAAGCGGTTTGTATATCGTTATTAATTTTTTTTAAATTTCT
Organism: Noturus placidus; assembly: GCA_022414735.1. NCBI lineage: Eukaryota > Metazoa > Chordata > Actinopteri > Siluriformes > Ictaluridae > Noturus > Noturus placidus. Next base: position 22,204 of record JAFFST010052550.1, read on the forward strand.
TTTTGAAAACGCAATTGATGGAACCAAAATTGGTCAAATGGTGGCACAATAGTGCAGCCTTTAAAATTTTTTATTGCATTTTTATATACGTACATACAAGACGTTTCTAAATTATAGCCAAAACTTTATGAACGCTATGGTGCTTGGACCTATTGATCGCTAATTGTGCTCATTTTTTCATATTATTATTAGTATTATTATTATTATTTTTATTAATATTTATTCTTTACTATATGCGTTTGATTATACACTTCAGTATATCAATTATTATTAAATGGTGTCACAGATAAGTCTTCACGTACGCCAACAATAACGTCTTCTGAGACAATGGTAAAGTAAAAAAATTGATCTTCTAGTGAAATAAAATACTTCTCTGGCAGGTGGTGGTCGCCACGAACATCGCGGAGACGTCCATCACCATCAACGGGATCGTGTTTGTGCTCGACTGTGCGTTTGTCAAGCTGCGATGCTACAACCCCCTCACAGCCATCGAGTCTCTCGTGGTGACGCCCATCTCCAAAGCCTCTGCGTCTCAGAGAGCAGGAAGAGGCGGACGTAACCGGCCCGGGAAATGTTTCCGCCTTTACACCGGTGGGTCACGTCGTATACGTCGCCGCAGACCTTAGATTTGTTCCACCGCTTGCTTTTTCCTAAACTGCTGTTGTTTATTCAGAGGAAGACTTTGAGAAGCTTCCGGAGAGCACCGTGCCCGAGATGCAGCGCAGTAATTTGGCTCCGGTTATCCTCCAGCTCAAAGCTCTGGGCATCGATAACGTTCTGCGCTTCAGCTTCCTGTCTGTGAGTTCAGCATGCGACAACATATCGATTGGAATAGAAGCGGTCACTTGTGTTCATCCTAAACCAAGTGAAGGAAAATCAACTGCACTTCCTTGTTGATTATTTTCCTCTAACTGCATGATTTATTTTAGTGTTTTTATTCCGTTCTCTTTTTCAGCCGCCGCCGGCTCAGACCATGGTGCAGGCGTTGGAGTTGCTCTTTGCTCTCGGGGGTAAGATGCTTTCATCAATCCTAATGAGCAATTTTGTGAAATGCTTATTAGCTGATCGTGACGTCTCGGTTTAGGTCTGGATCAGTACGGGCGTCTGACGGAGCCGACGGGGGTCCACATGGCCGAGTTCCCCCTCAGCCCCATGTTCGCTAAGATGCTGCTTGAGTCGGGGAACTTCGGCTGCTCCAAAGAGATCATCACCATCGCCGCCATGATGCAGATCCAGAACGTATTCGTGGTGCCGTCCAATCAGAAGAAAGTCGCCGTGAGTCCGTCTTTTCTCCTCTCTTATCCGGTTTAGTGCAGACTGGGATGACGGTATTGCAGATAATCATAAACACGTCGTAAGGTTTAATGACGTTCTAAAATCTGACTCAAATGACACACCATATTTACACTTAAAAACAACAACAACAAGGAATCTGTTGGATTAAATGATGGCTTATTAAAATATAACGGAGCATTTAAGCCATGTTTAATATAACACGGTACTGCGAGAGAAATCTTAGCATCTGATTACCGCAAATCTGGCTTTAAAAAAATAAAAGATGTTTTTTAAAGAATCGGATCATTTGGTTCGTCTGAACAAATAGAGTCGACTCTTTCGACTCGCAAATGGTTCCTTCTAATCCGGATGTATTTTGCGATATTTTGAACAACTCGAATGTTCCCATAGAATCATTTTTATTAAATGAAATGAACACCTGCGAGAGTAACAGATCTATTTAAAGAAGAGGGAAAAGAAAAATATCCAGACCATATGAGAGCGACTGTTTCGTAAATGACTCGTCGCGTCAATCTGGAAATGTTAACAAGCAGGTCATTGTTAATACCTTGAAGTTGATTATTTTCCTATAAATGTTGAATTTCGTACTTTAAAAATTTTTTTTTTTAATATTTCTTATACAAGTCCTCTCTCGCTTATTGAGACATGGCGAAAGCGTAAACTCCTCCCTCCCGAAGATGTCGGAAAACTTTGAGTTACAGCTTCACCAAAGTGCTGACATCGGAGACTCCTTCCATACATGTTAAATAGCACATTTCTCTTTATGAACGAGCCGTTGCTATAGAAACGATAATTTCCCTTGTTTCGGATCGGCAGGCGCGCGAGCACAGGAAGTTCGCTGTGGCTGAAGGCGATCATCTGACCATGCTGAATGTCTACGAGGCTTTCGTGAAGGTCAGTAAATGACTCGTTTGAGACGCTTCACGTTTGTCGGTTCTTAATCTGCGTCTTCTATACTCGTGCGTATTGGAGTGATGACATCGAGCCTTTGTTTTTCTCCCCTGCAGCATCAGAAGAGTTCTCAGTGGTGTCAGGAGCACTTCCTGAACTATAAGGGTCTGCTGCGTGCCGTGACGGTCCGAGAGCAGCTCCGTCGCCTGCTGAACAAGTTCAAGGTCCCTCGAACCTCCAGCGAAGGTCTGAGTTCTTTCCTGATGTCTCAAAACTCTAAATGAAATGTTCAGATCGTGTTTTTGTTTCTTTTTTTAAGGGTTTTTAGCTTTAAATCCGTTCATATTTGGCTCTTTTTGTGTTTCAGGCGACCCAGACGTGATTCTGAGGTGCATCGTGTCGGGATTCTTTGCTAACGCGGCGCGCTTGCATCACTCTGGATCCTACAGGTGAGACGTTTCTCTTCACATGCCTTAACCGTGTGCTGATGATACGCTTTCGTATCATTATCGAGACCGGTCTAGAATATCGTTTGAGTTGTTTATTAAGGAATAAAACACGCTGTTGCGACAAAGCTGAGTTACTGTTACCACCTGAAGGATGGAAAAAAGAGAGAACTTAGTTTCAGCTTTACTCCCACTGAGACACTGGAGACTCCTTCTGTAAATAAATAAATAAACATCTTCTGTAAAACAAGTCGTACATGTTGCTGTGATTGAGCTGTTACTAATAATGTATTAAAATGAATCAACACCTTCTGACCAATCAGAATCCAGTATTCAGTAGTACTGTGGGATAAATGATACTTGTATTATACTTATTTATTTATTTATTTATTTATTTTTAGATGTATGTATAACTTTTCATGTTCTGTCCACACTCAGGACTTTACGGGATGACCGGGAGCTTCACATTCATCCCAACTCTGTGCTTTACGGAGAGAAGCCTCCGAAATGGTACACAACCTTGAATCCGTACAGATTCTTGTTCTTTGTAGATATATTTTTTACATAGGTTTCTGGATTTTTAGTACTTTATGGAACCGGGTCTTCTCTGATGAAGCCAAATGGAGGTTCTACATGTGGACTTTTATTTTCTTAGAATAAATATACGTCAATCCAGAGTTAGATTTTGGTCATCATTTCAGTGTGAGGTTAAGCAAATTAACGATAAAGACACAAAAGGTGCCAATATTTCTGGAGCTGACTGGAACATAACAGTGTAGTAGCCACTTTTTTAGATAAGGGTGCCACATAAAAGACCGCTGAGCATTTTATTATAAAATAGGACATTTTTCTGATTGTCCATCGCTAGTCCCCGCCTACAACATGCTATGAAACTCCTCCTACGTTCTCAGTTAGCGTTACGCGATAGGAATGAGACACCGGGGCTGCGCTGCAATCCAAGCCATCATGACCAGGCCTCACTCCCTATTCAACGCACTCAAATACTAGTGTGTTTGTTTTTGTTTTTTAAGCCGAACCAACTGACCGACATTTACATGAAATGTTCATAACTTGTAAATTAATATTACTTAATAAAATAATGTTTCTTATTGGACGTTTAAGCTCACATACTGAAGGCCATCAGTATCAGCGGCCATTTTGAAGGGTTGTTTAAAGTGAACACTTTTTGAATTTACAAATGGCTATCGTGGGCGTGTCCACTTTTTTAATTGTCAGAATGGACCTCAGACAGGGATTTAACCAAAGTACGGAAAGTTCTGGATTTGGATAAACGGCTGCACCGCTTTATGTTGACGTTTCAGTAACCCGGACGTCTTGCGTTTTATTTCAGGGTGGTCTTTAACGAGGTGGTTCAGACCTCCAAGTACTACATGCGAGACGTGACTGCGGTGGAATCGTCCTGGCTGGTGGAACTGGCACCTCATTTTTATAAACAGGCTACGGTATGAGTGCGTGCGCGCGCGCGCACACACACACACACACACACACACAATGATTTCTTAGACACACTTCTATGCTCTGTGTTTTGATTTGCTGTCTTTCGTTTCCTAACAAAAACAGGCCAAAATTAAATAATCATACATTGTTAAAATGAATAGCTACTGAGCTAAGATTTGTGGTCGTAATCTGCGTTCACACTAGCGACTAGTGGCTTGTGTCTCTTTAAGTTTGTTTCTTGTGGGCGTGTACCGTCTGTCCTTTTAGCTTCAATTAGCGACTATTTGCCAAACTAATTACGGTTAGGAATTAAAGCTGTACCACACACACACGCCCGAGGAATCGTTCAAGCCAATGGTTTTCATTTGTTAGTATACCTAATTTGCATAACATTTGTCGTGTGCCAAGTTTGCCGAAATCTCAGGGTTGGAATATGGACATAATTTTTTTCCACCCTTTTTATTTTCGTCAGTGATTTTATTTATTTTTTCTCTCTCTCCTTTATGTTTCTCATTTCCTATTTTTTCCCCCGCTCTGTCTCTTCTCCTTCGCAGCACGGCTCTCTGGGAAGCAAACGGTCCAAAGTCTTCTGAATTCGTCATCCATCGTGACTGGCCGCTGAACTAATGATCCTAAAGTACTTGAGCGTGTGTACACACACACACACACACACACACACACACTCACACACTGTAATTAGGCAGCAACCTTGTGTATATACGTGTACGATTATATATATTTCTTCGTACTTGAGTTAAATTGTCCACCAGCACATGAACACGATTTTGTCTTGAGGTCAAAGGTCGTTCATGGGGCATTAATCATTTCTACTGCTTTTTTGAGTTACATCGAGCATGGCCTAACTTGGGAAGCGAAATAACCTTTTATCCATTTTTTTTTTTTCCATTTTATGATTTTAAAATAAATAAATAAATAAATAAAAATTCAGGAAAGAGAGCGATTGAGATGATTCTAAAAGCTTGGGATGGATTGTGCTGTGCCCTGAGATGTTTAAAAATTTTATTTATTTATTTATTTATTTATTTATTTATTTTAAATTACACAATGGAAATCTTTTTTTCTTTTCCATAGAAAAAACTGTGTAGCTGAGATTTAGTGGCCTTTTCCTCACCATTATGTGCCAAATAATAAACACATTTTTGTAATGTTAAATAACCTTGCCATTTTTACACCCGTGCCTAAAAATGTGCTTTCATCAGAAATCCTGGAGAAATTTTTTTGCTTTTCAATTCTTACACGACAACCCATGCTGGTTTTCTGAAATCTGTCAGAAAATCATTCGAAAGTCATTTTATCCACTCTTTTTTCATGAACGAGTCTATACACTTTAAATATTAGGTTATTGCCCCGAGGTATATTTAAAAAAAATAAAGAGATGTTTTTGGAAGAGAGCACAAACAGAAATGGTTGGTATTTTGACATCAACCTGCTTTCATTTGATTAAAAGTTACTCCTCAAGCTTAATTACAAATATCTGCATGATGATAACGATTATAAACTAATTGAATTACCTCGCGTATTCGAGCCGTAGCTGCTGCTCAAGTCACGTCGTATTATTCCAATAATATTACTCCAGAATCAACTTCCTGCATGTTGGGCTCCTCTCAGAACACTGTGAAAATCTTACGTAGTGCATAGTACACTGACCCAGTTCATCTCCGCAGTTATCTTTATTCTGAGGATGAGGTGTGGTCAGTCCTCCATGACACTAAAACTTCCTCCAGCTTTCCTTTCATCTCAAAGATCTGTATGGATATGAAATACATGTCCGCCTCAAATAAATCTGAATCTTCACACAGGCATGACGTGTGTGTTTTTTTTTTTTGTTGCTCATATTGTAAAAGATTGTATAAAACTCTTACTGATATTCTGGAACTTTAGCCACACCCACAAAACTCCATAAAAGGTGAAGCTCAAAGAGCTGAAATAACAAAATGGCAACTAAATAGTGAAAGAGCACCTCCTATGCACATTATGTCCTACATCTTCCAGTAGTGCAGCTCAGCCACTGTAGCGCATCAGTTTCCATGGTCACACACTAACACGTCCTCCTTTTATCGTGTGGCGTTATCAATGAGGCTCATGATGTTTATTGAGTTTCATGGATCAGAATATTGTTTATTATTAAAATGTGTGTTACTCCTCCTGATTTAAAGGATACATGATGCAATCAGATATGATTTAGAGATGAGATCCGAGAAGGAGGTTAAGTTGAATTTGAAAAAAATTCAATAGCATTGCTCCATCATTGAGACTGTCAGATGCAGAGGCCATGCCTCCTTCACTGAAAATAACAGATACAGAGGCCATGCCTCCTTCCCTGAGACTAACCAATACAGAGGCCATGCCTCCTTCACTGAGACTAACTGATTCAGAGGCCCTGCCTCCTTTACAGAGGCCACACCTCCTTCACTTAGAGTCTAAGTCTCTGTAATGTCTCTCATAGTCTGATAGTAATGTCTGAGTGGCCACGCCTCCTTCACTGAGACTAACCGATCCAGAGGCCCTGCCTGCTTTACTGAGACTAACCAATAGAGAGGCCACGCCTCCTTCCTTGAGATTAACCATTACAGAGGCCCTGCCTCCTTTACTGAGACTTACCAATAGAGACCACACCTCCTTCACTGATACTAACCAAAACCGAGGCCACTCCTTCGCCTCCAAGATCACTTTTTGAAATTGTCTGCTTTTGTTTACAAGCTTCCCAAACCCCCCCCCCTGCACCTTGTGGCAGATTCTGTTTTAAAGTTTATAATCCCTAGGCTACTTAAATCCATATCAGCCATAAGTTTTAAGCCTTTCACTTACCACTAGGTGTCAGTGTAGACACACAGATGAGCATCAGGACGCAGAAATTTATACTTGAGGGGAAAAACCAGGTCTTTTTGGATAAATGAAAAGATTCATATTTAGAGGTGCCATTATTTTAGTATTGCTATAGAAACACGACTAATTCTGATTTGTAATGAGTTTCAAAAACAAAACCCTGTGTTTCTGAATTAACTTGTGCATGTGTACATTTACTTTGAGCTATTTACAGAGGCTTTAAACTCTAACCAGCAGAAGGTGAAGACACAAAGACAAAGACAACGGAAAATGGAAGGATTTATAACCTGAGAAATTAAAGATGAATGCTGATTCAAAAAAATTAGAGACAAAAACATTTGTGTATGTCTGTTGGCTCGTCTGATTCTTCTGTTTTTCCTTGGAGTATTTATTTACCTTCTTTTCTTTTGGAGGGGTTAGAGAGGGGTTAAAGAGCTTCACCACTACTTCTAAAATTTCACATCGTATTTTCGCTATGAGACGAGGCCGAGTCTTAATAAAAACAAACAAAAAAATGTAAGTGTGACATAAATGAGAGAAAACCATACATTAAATCTTTAGTAATGTTAAAGTAATAAAAATGTATATAAAAACAATTAATACAAATTATCCTTGTTCTTTATAACCTCTTCTACTGCTACCTTAAACCTGGTCAATATAAATGTCAATTTTACATCTGGATTTCCATAAATCTGCTTTGTGCTTTCAATTGAATTGAAACCTCTTTGTATAAATAATAATAATTTTTATTTATTTATTAAAATACCACTACTACTAATAACAAAAATACTACTACTAATAATAAAAATACTACTACAAATACTACTAATACTACTAATAAGAATACTAGTACTACTAATAAAAATACTACTACTACTAATAATAATAAAAATATTACTACTAATACTACTACTACTAATACGAATACTAGTACTACTAATAAAAATACTACTACTACTAAAAATATTACTACTAATACTACTACTAATAACAATACTAGTACTACTACTACTATTAATAATAATAAATATACTACTACTAATAAAATACAGTGCCTTGCAAAAGTATTCAGCCCCCTTGAACTGTTCGACCTTTTGCCACGTTTCAGGCCTCAAACAAAGATATAAAACTGTATTTTTTGTGAA
>JAFFST010052551.1:4082-20276 GCA_022414735.1 Noturus placidus
CCAACCACCAACCCTACGATTAGTGGATTAGTGGACAACCCGCTCTACCCACTGAGACACAGACGCCCTAAAGTTATTATTATTTTTGGGGTGTGTGTGTGTGTGTGTGTATATAAAATCTCATAATCTCACTCAAGGTTACTATGGATCCTGATCATACTTAAAACGGCAGAATTCGGACAGATTGCACGGACAGACAGACTCGCGCATGAAAACTTATTCATTAATCATCATTTGCAGCTTGATCACGTTTAATAAGCAACGCACACAGTAATACAGAACCCCAGTTCACATTATCTACATAAATACATTGCTGTATATAAATAAATCACAGGTCGGTCATGCAGTTGCGTTTGTGTAAGATACCAGAACAGCACATTTGTTCTATTTTAACAGAAAACAAAGCAGAAAAAAAAATCCAAACTGATCCTGTGTCTGTGTGCTTAGTTTGCATGTATGCATCATTTAGTTTGTTTGTGTATCAAACAAGTTTACGTGTAAGTGCACAGCACTTATCACACAGGCGTCGACGACATTTCAATGATGGTGGTTTATGAAGCGTTTAGTAGCGTTTTTATATATATATATATGTGTGTGTGTGTGTGTGTGTATATGTGTGTGTGTGTATATATGTGTATATATATATATATATATGTGTGTATATATGTATTTATATATATAGTGTGTGTGTATATACTGTATATATATGTATGTGTGTGTGTGTGTGTATATGTATTTATATATAAATACATGTGTGTGTGTGTGTATATATATATATATGTGTGTATATGTATTTATATATATATATATATATATATATATACAGTATATATGAATCATTTGGATGCTTGCTAGCTAATGTTCAAATGTGGCAAATGTTAGCTAGTTAGCTAAGCACAGAACACACATCCATGTAAGTAAACAACATAACGCTTGAAATGTAGTCGGTCATAAAAGAAGAATTCTCTTCTAGGGCTGCCTGCTATGAGCTTCATGAAGCACCATGCAAAATTGGACACCAATGTTGCTCGTACATCACCTTTCAAGCATTATTACAGACTGTTTCACAGATTGTCCTTGCACATGTCACATGCGGAGATGTTGAAGAGAGAGTCAATTCTCTTCACTGAAAGCAAGTCCTTCCACAGGGATTTCAATTTAAACATCTAATGGAATGAAAATCCCGACTGAGATGTTTCTCGCAGTCTTCTCAAAGACAGATGATATACTGTATGATAAGTGAACGATTTAAGCCGGAACGTCGCACATGTGACGCAACCTAACACACAGCCGTTCGTTTTCCTCCTATAATTCCAGTTCTTCCTCCTGATCCAGACTACTACACCGCACCGGGTCCTTCAGTATGACGTCCACGGCGCAGTTGACATCCTCTCTGAAAGAAACATTGACGAACGCCTGATCCTCTCTGAGTGCATCGACGTGCTTGGCCTGCCCTTCCAGAATGATGTCATCTGAGATTTTGGCACCATCTCTTGGGAAAACTCTTGTGCTTTCCCGAAGTGTGATGTCATCGACGTGTTTTGCTTCATCTTCATTCTCCTCGGGGATGGACGGAGGCAGACTGTCGGCGTCTGAGCTGCTGAAGACGTAACCGGGTAAGGTGACGTGTGAGGGTGTACGTGTGCTGTGTGAGACGCAGCTGCTGCTGGTTCGTCTAGATGAGCGGTTAGTCAGTAAGGCCGGGGTCTGGGATTGAACACTGCTGTTGCCGTTTACGCCAGTCAACACTGATCGGTAGCGATAATTAACCAGCACAACTGGACCTTTCCAGTCGAATGCTAATGTCCAGCGCTGCCATGTCTTTCGTATCTCTGTCTGAACCTGAGGAACAGTAAAGAGTTTGTGTCATACATTCGGAGCTCAAAGCCAGCTGGACAAGCTTGTTCATGCACTGTTATTTGAGCAGTTACTGACATCGCAGCTTCCCTTTCATTGTGCTGTTCTTTGTAAATAGACTGAGAAGGCATTCGTCTGCTGAATTAAACAGACTGTGACCTCTTTTCCTTTCTTTACAGTACAATACATCAAATCATTGTATAAAGCTGTTTTTCTGAAGCTGTTGGGACGGTTTACCAAAGCACACGAGCATACCTGTGGATTTTAATCAGACATTTTCAGGAAGGAAATCAAACAACACGGTTGATGGGGATGATTGTGGAAGTAAATGGCTCCTGACCTGCTACCATACAACTGCGGTCTGTTACGCCTATACATGATTCAACTGAAGAGTTTGCAGAGGGGTCAAGTGAGCGCTTCGAGTGACTGTACTTTCAGTTCTCCTGCTTTCACGTGTGAGAACGGAAGCTACAGTATCTCACAGAAGTAAGTGCACCCCTCACATGTGTGTAAATATGTGATGATATGTTTTCATGGTACAACACTGAAGAAGTGACACTGTGCTACAATGTAAAGTAGTGAGTGTACAGCTTGTGTAACAGTGTCAATTTACTGTCCCCTCAAAATAACTCAACACACACACATTAATGTCTAAACCGCTGGACACTAAAGTGAGTACACCCCTAAGTGAAAATGTCCACATTGGACCCAAAGTGTCAATATTTTGTGTGGACGCCATTATTTTCCAGCACGGCCTTAACCCTCTTGGGCATGGAGTTCACCAGAGCTTCACAGGTAGCCACTGGAGTCCTCTTCCACTCCTCCATGATGACATCACGGCGCTGGTGGATGTTAGAGACCTTGTGCTCCTCCACCTTCCGTTTGAGGATGCCCCACAGATGCTCAATAGGGTTTCGGTCTGGAGACATGCTTGGCCATGATCCCCATTCACTGAGACACTAACAAGTCACATGACCCCAGGGAGGGAAAATGGTTAATTGGGCCCAATGTGGACATTTTCACTTAGGGGTGTACTCACTTTTGTGTCCAGTGGTTTAGACATTAATGTGTGTGTGTGGAGTTATTTTGAGGGGACAGTAAATTGACACTGTTACACAAGCTGTACACTCACTACTTTACATTGTAGCACAGTGTCACTTCTTCAGTGTACATGACAACATATCATCACATATTTACACACATGTAAGGGGTGTACTTACTTCTGTGAGATACTGTGTGTTCGGTTTGCCAGCTGCTGCTGAGATGGTCTTCACAGCAGCTAATCATCCTGATAAGGGAGAACTCGCAGACCCTGGCGTTGTAGGGGCTCTAAGAAGGCTTGCACGGACTTTGTAAGCAGCATGGGTGTCCGAGCTCACCCAAAGTGAAGTGTACAGCATTGTGCTGATGTGAAGACTGATCTATTGGACGTATTCCTCAGCAAATGAAATGTAGAAGTGCATTTTAATGCAACAGGTCGTAAAGATAAACAAATGAGCTTATTGTGTTCGATATCTCGGCATTCTTAAAGGAAAGAAATATAAATATATCATATAAACTACATGAAAAACATTTAGCTAAAAAGTGCTAATATGCTTTATGTCCAGTTCCAAGATCAGATTAATGAGGCTAATCGCTAAAACTACTTGAAAAGTTAAAAAAAACTCTGCTTTTATTTCAATGCTTTTATTTTCGAACACGTTATTAATTTCACTGATGATGATAAACAAATCCATTATCTGGCCATTACCATACCCTGACATTTAGACCTGTATTTACAGCACATAATATAAGCAGTTACTTCTGTGGACCTGAAATCTGAGGTCATACGAACTGATCCCAGAAGCTTTTAGTAATCGTTATCAGGGTTGCCATCGTGGGAAAACATTTACAGCAGGGATTTGTGTAGACGGTCGTTTCTAGGAAAGCGGTTGGGAAACATGCTCTCGTCGGCTGCTGAGACTGGCAGGGATGTTTGTTTTTCTGCATCTATCTAGCTTCAGGATGTTGACCGAACACGAGGGGGTCGAAAAAACCATCTCACACACACACACACACACACCGTTAAATGCTTTTGTTGTCACTCACCTCCCCATTGCAGAAGCAGTAAATGATGGACACGAAAAAACCCTTAAAATAGAACAGAAAACTCTTTGTTATATTAGAGACAGCATTTTCCTGACTCACACACACACACACACACACACACACACACACACACACACACACACAACAGCTGATCCAGAGCACACACTACGACCATTTCTGAATTGAGTATTGAGTAACTGAGCACATTACATCCAAGCTGTTGTAATTGTTGACATTATCCGAACTGCATGATGGGAAAAAAACCCAAGCGCAAACAAAAACCTGATGTATACTATTTCACGGATTTCAGTCTACCAAGTCACACTGTATCTTATTCTTTAACATGATGGGGTAATTCAGTGTTTAAACAGCAGCTGGTTTTCCCCGTTGTCATGCCCACATGGTCAAACACCTCACATTTATGGCGTTATCCAACGCGACTTACATTTATCTCGTGTTTATCCAACTGAGCTGTTGAGGGTTAAGGGCCTTGCTCGAGGGCCCGGCATTGGCAGCTTGGTGGGATTTGAACTCTAGACCATACTCGAAACGTTATGTATTTGCTGGTGGATGCTATACAGAGGTGTGTGTTTCTGTCACAGCTCTAATACTCGCAGGCAAAATGAAAGAGCACTTTAATTCCCAGTTGGTTGTGTTATGTGTGTTGAGTGTTGTGAAAGAAAAAACACATGAGGCAGTGGAAAAGACCTATTTTTCTTCTCCTTGAACTTTCGTGTGGGTGAACATGCATTCCTGATGTACGGATGTTCTCCACTCTAAAATCCCCCTCTCAAAACCTTTGAAATGTACCTTACAATAGAAAGGATTGGGTACATCATGTCATGTTCTGGAATGAACGGCTGTCGAATCGGAGGTTATGTACAGTATGTAACAGTAGGTTATGAATGGGAGGACCTTTTTGTACAGCGAGAGGAAATACGTATTCAGACACGTTTATGTTTTAATATACTTTCAGTGCATACTAAAGGGTGCACTTATATAGCGCTTTTATCCAAAGTGCTTTACACTGTGTCTCATTCACCCATTCACACACACACCAATGGGAGCAGAGCTGCATGCAAGGCGCTAACTTGCCATCGGGAGCAACTTGGGGTTCAGTGTCTTGCCCAAGGACACTTCGGTATGTGGAGTCACATGGGCCGGGAATCGAACCGCCAACCCTACGATTAGTGGACAACCCGCTCTACCAACTGATCCACAGCCGCCCCATACTATATGTCCACTTCGCATTTACACACATGATAATACATTGTATTTTTGGCAATTGAAGTAATTCGCTTTTTGCAGCCTTGTGGTTCAATTTTGGTCCGGTTCCACTTAGCAAATCACCTTCAATTCTCCAAGGTTACGACCGTCCCCCTGATGGACTTACCTTTTCACAATCCTCCAAAGACTTCCAATGGAATTCAAGTCAGGAGATTGGCGTGGCCACGCAAAGCTTTCTCGGGTGATTCCGGCTGTATGCTTGGGGGTTGTTGATGTGTTGAAATATCCAGCTTCTCCACATTCAGTTTCATGGCCAGTGGGATTAAATTCTCCTCACACGTGTCACAGTACATCGCTCCGTTTATGTTCTCCTCCATGTTATGTAATGCCAAGAGCGTTTGCAGAGAAGCAGCCTTGATTCCTGGTGTTCTTGGGTAATATACATATACACAAGCCTTCTTCTTCCAAGCATGGCAGAAGAGGACATACTGTATGCACTGGATATATTAAATAACAGAACGTCTCTGCACATGTATTTCCTCTCGCTGTATGTCTCAAAATAAAAAAGAAATAATAATACATTTAAAAAATAAGATAATGGCGTAATCGTGCTTAGGTGAAAGTGTGTTTGCTAATCGGCAAACTAGCAGCTTGTAAGCTGGGATGCTTATAAATATATTCACATTAAACACATTACACAGTACTTTGAGTCTTGCATTTGCAATCCAGCGTGCTGGTTTTAAGCCATTTCCCAGAATTCCTGGGGCACTACATCCTATGGCTATCAAGATGACTATCAAGACATTTTGTTTGAAAGGATTCTATGCATTGTAGTGTTTGGGAGGTAAATTTGACTATTACACCAGCCTTATTGTATTGTATTGTGATGGATGGATGGCGTGGATGGATGGATGGATGGATGGATGGATTCTTGCTTTCTGGGGATTGTGTGAGTGTATGTTTTTACCTGAAAAGAGTTGAAGAACAGCTCACAGTACATGCGCAGTTCCCAGCCCAGACCAGTAACAGTGTGTGGCATCCCCACAAACACAATGTAGTGCACCCCAAACACCAGCACTAACACCAGGGTTGACTTCGCCAGTTTCCTTCAGACACAGAGAGAGGGAGAGAGAGATAGAGAGAGAGGGAGAGGGGAAGAGGGAGAGAGAGAGGGAGAGGGGAAGAGGGAGACAGAGAGAGAGAGAGAGGGAGAGAGAGAGACAGAGAGAGAGAGAGAGAGGGGAAGAGGGAGACAGAGAGGGGGGTAGAGAAAGAGGAGGGGGTAGAGAGAGAGAGAGAGAGAGAGAGAGAGAGCAGAGCTGTGGCTTTCAGTCCTCGACTGTTAGTTTTTTGATAATCTTTTTGCCTTGACCATCCCCCCCTCAGCGTAAGGACAGAACAAATCGCTCTGTAAACTACTTTCATTACTACACTTGCTCTTTTGTAGTTGGTCTCCCTTTGAAGCACTTTTCATATGGTTCATTATCTCGAAATGAAACACACACACACACGCACACGCACACGCACACACACTGAATAGAGTCTTAAAAATGAATATGTGCTATTAATATGTGGGAGTTCCAACTAATGCCAATAACCCTTCTCTCCCCATCTCATCCTCAGTATTATAACGGCGTCCACTAACAAACCGATTGTTCTCCATTAATGAGCTAAAGCCCTCCTCATTATCGCCAACAGCTTCTCCGACAAACAGCACATTTTGTAGCTAGAACTCCTTAATTGTTCCTAAGTGTCTAAGTGCATGTATGCTGTAAGAATATACCCCCGCTGAAGCTGTAAGTGCACAAATGAAGGATTTATTTATAATTCCAGCTCCACATGCAGACAGCTACAGGTGACCAGTCCTCCAAATCTGAAGATCGCCGCGTCTCGTTTTCCTGTAACGTGGTGAGTGCTGTATTTCATGAGTTTGTCATCTAGCATGACCGTAGCACCTGTTAGCTTGTCGGCCTAATGCTGCTTTTGCTTATAGTTTGGTAATTGACCCTTACCTGTGACCTCGGTTTCTTCTTCAGTGTTTTCTCCTTCTTCTACCCAACTCTTTGGCCTTTAGCCTGCGGTCACAGCCACACTGTCTACCTTATGTTCTCTTCATTTGGATTGGATTTACCCCATAGATTTATTTTGTCCAAAACAACCATGCTGCAAAACAGCGTGCACATGCAATTGCGGTTTAAATCTCTTGGAGGCCAAGATGGCCAATGCTCAACAGAGCCCGTTTCATATCTCCATGCCAGTCTTCCCCATTACCATATAGCACAAGGATAGTATGTCTATAGCAGCATCTGAGAGACTCTTAAAGGCCTACAAGCTGAGACGTGATGTTAAAGTCGGGGTACACTTACAGACTCTAACCCAGCTGTCGTAGCTGCTGTAAATGCAGCTGGTTGGAGTACGCTAGGATGGGGTGAAACAGTCTTTGCTAAGAGATACTTTATGGGTTTCATTGATGGCGTTCAAGGGGATTTGGACAGGCCTGCGCTCAATTACACCCAAAAATGTGTCACACATTCTGGCTAATATGATGAATCATGAGTAGATTGGTTGTGGCCACATGCCTGCTACGGATATAAATGTTCCCGTGACTTCGAATGACTTATTATAGGAATTTTATTGGTTTTAATAGAAACTGTAATGCTCCCTGTAATGGTTTCTACTTGTAACGTGTTGCCCAGTATTGGTGGCAGGTTATGTGTGGTAGATTACATTTACATTTATTCATTTAGCAGACGCTTCTATCCAAAGCGACTTACAAATGAGACACACTCACACACCAATGGTAGCAGAGCTGCATGCAAGGTGCTAGCTTGCCATCGGGGGCAACTTAGGGTTCAGTGTCTTGCCCAAGGACACTTCGGCATGGGATCACCCGGGCCGGGATTCCAACCACCAACCCTACGATTAGTGGATTAGTGGACAACCCGCTCTACCCACTGAGACACAGCCGCCCATTAAGGACCGGTAGTGGTTTTAATGACTAGCTGATGGTTTGTAATGGTATTTGTAGTGGAAACCATTAGAATTTCTGTGATGGTTTCTATTGTTATTTTTTCTTCAGCAGGGGTTTATAAGCGGTGGTATTTTCTTGATTTATTACTAAATTATTTTTAGGTAAGTTAAGGCACAGCCATACTAATACGTTAGCAGAAACATGAATGCCCAGGTTTTTTACTGTCATTGTGGTGGCCAATGAATTTCAGTATTGTGTCATTGCCTAGCGGTGACACACTAGATTAATTCCAGTTTGCGGCATCATGTGATCGTGTGTGCCAGTTTATTCCACACAGGAATGCGTTTGGGTTCTGTGACTAAGGCGCTCTGCTATCTGTATAAATCTGGACTAAAGTTATTTTGCATAACGTTGTGCAAAGCTGAAAATGTTCTCTTGCATGTTTCTTTCTACATCACAGACAGTGGCAATGCGGATGTGGGGGAAGCGTGTGCGCGTGCCCTCGCTTTGAAAGAAAGGTAATTCCCACCCACGCAATTCTCACCCCCGCGTAAAGCAAGAAGAAGTACTTCTGTGAAAAGTTATCCGTAAATAATGTGAGATGCATCAGCTCCAAGCTTATCAGAATGTCCCTCAGGGAACCGGAGAATATTTACAGACCGGATGTCAGAAAGACGAGCACGTGTACGCTGCCGGTCAAAAGTTTGGGGACACCTGACTGAAATGTTTCTCGTGATCTTCCCAGTTTTTAAACATCAGCAATTCATTCAGTTGCTCAATGAGACAGTGGAGGCTCGGTGGTTAAAGCTCTGGGTTCTGATCAGAAGGTCGGGGGTTCAAGCCTCAGCACTGCCAAGCTGCCACTGTTAGGCCCTTGAGCCAGGCTCTTAACCCTCTCCGCTCCAGGGGGCGCTGCATCATGCCTGACCCTGCGCTCTGACACGCAGACGCACTAATCACACCAATACGACAATGTTGCATCGAGATGTGCAGTAACACTGTGCCGAGTTTTCACATCACTTCACACACTTTGCTAAAACTGAGCCCGAGAGCTTGAACTTGCATCATTCGCCCTGTCTTTCGACAGTGACATCACCACCACACACGCCACTGGAACGCCCCCACGATGTGATCGTGCATTGAAGGAGAAGTTCAAACAGAAACAACTGACCAGTTTTATGCCTCACTGGATGGGAAAAGCTTTCCAAACATTAAAAAGCAAAGCCCAAAGGAAAGCCCTACTGTCTTAAACTAGTAGACCAGCAGAAATCGAACAATCGCGACAGCAATGTGTAGCTTCTGCCGAGCTACACATGAGTTTATGGAGATGTTGGAGATCCTGGTCCTTTCTGCTCTCCGGACCTGCATGATGGAGCTCTCATCTACTCCAAATCCAGACTGCTGGGACAAAGGCTTTTCAAAGCCAAACAGATTACATATAGATCAATAATTATCTCTTTAAGAATATCTGTTGTGACCCAGATGAGGACGGCTTCCCTTCTGAGTCTGGTTCCTCTCAAGGTTTCTTCCTCTTAAACATCTTAGGGAGTTTTTCCTTGCCATTGTCTCCACTCAGTGTCTTGCTCAGTTGGGATAATTTCTCACTTTTACTGTGTGTGTACTATGTTTATATTCCTGTAAAGCTGCTCTGAGACAATATCTATTGTAAAAAGCGCTATACAAATAAAATTGAATTGAATTGAATTGAAAAACATAGATACAGACTATTTTTTTACTCTGTGCATGTTTTCCAGGACGTACCTGCAGTGTACTGGAGTAATAAATGTAGTAACTTTTTATTACATCGCATGTCAATGTCGCGTTGAATTTCCCAACAATCCAATGGGAAGTTATCAGAGTATCACGGATGCTCTGTCATTTTCCACATCATTTTCTCCGTGTACGTATGAATGAACGTCTCTCAGAGTTCACATCCCTCTGAACACACAATTAAAATGAACCAGTAGCTCGGAATGGCACGACAGTTTCAGATGAGTTTCACTATCAGACCATGAGCAAGCAATCCAGTCCAATAAATCTATACCGCATGCCTTCATGACGACAAAAAGTCTGTTTTGAGTGTTAAAATAAAGTGCTATGATATTTCCTGGGCAAAGTTTAAACAATGTGGACGATTTTTCACAGCCTTCTTTGCTTATATTTCCCAAGGGTGCCAATATTAGTAGAGGGCACTGTACAGAGCCATTCTGAAGGAGAATAAAATAAAAAAAACGTACTCAAAACTGCAAATAACATTAGACTGGAATAAAGGATTATCTTCAAACATCAGGTTTAACTCTAAATACTCAGGCAAAACTATTTTTATATGCATATTTATTTATTTATTTATTTAAAGAAATGTACTCTCAGTTTAGTCACACATTTCCTCGTGCACAGCGACTACCTGAAGGATGAAGGTTAACGTGCGTCCTCTGAACTACATGAAGGCCGACTTCCAGAAATTGTTCTTGATCCAGATGAATTGCCCTGCCCTGAATATCAATGAGCTCACAGCAGCCACAATGCGCTCGCGTCACGCCGAGAACAAAAACGAGACCCTCCTGAACAGACAGTACGGTCAATTATGTTGTCATAAACTGTCAAGTATAAATTCTCAATAATAGGGTAACGCTTTGACAGTTCCACGATGCGTCGTTTTAGCCGACGAGCTATTTTTTATTGACTTTATAAATCTATCTGAATTGCCTGGCAACTTTAAACTGCTTTCCATCCCATTGGTTCTCCTGAAGAACATACCGATCAGTCTCGGTGGGAAATTAGAGAACTGGGGCACTGTTCTGCTCTGGGGTGTTTATTTATATGGCAACCCAAAATTCTTCAAACTGATCACCTTTAGCCTACAGTGACACGTTTCTATCCTGACCCCGCCCACATTCCCAGGGCACAAAGACTCACTGAATGGTTTGATCTCACGGTCCGTATGAAATATCAAGCCAAATGAATACCGATGACCGATTTTGTGGTGACGTAGTCACAGCGTTCTCCACCACCATCATCACATCACCAACCGAGGGAAGAACTGTCAGTGTTTGATGTTCCAGACACACTGAAGCTGTTCTGGTAGCTCATGGTGGCCCAACACTTTGTTGTATATGTTAGTAAAATATGTAACGTTTCAGTCCATCAAATGTTTACTGTTTATTAGTTTAATAATGATGATGATGATGATGATGATGATGATGATAAAGTACTTTTGACTTTTACCTGTACTGCTTGCGAGTGTCGTATCTGCCTGCGTTCGTCTCTCGGATCTTGGTGGCCAGAACTCGTACGATATTCACAAACAGAATAAAGTTGAGCTGCGAGGAAAACACAACGACAACTTTTAAGTGCTATTTATTTCACATGGATGGTTCTGTTCTGAAAACCACAAAACCCCCGTTCTCTGCGTAAAGCCACCTGCTGAGTGCTGCACATGTAAATGATTCTTTATTCATTTTAATGCAGTTCATGAAATGATCTCCAGGCTAAATGAGATCAATCACGTTAGTGCTAGTATTTCATTTAGAAGTAATACGATTAGAGAGCTTTTAAAACCTGAAACCCTCTAGAGTAATCCAAACACCCATGGCACATCCGTGTGTAAAGCTATTAATGATTCAAAATGCGTGGTCAAACTCCGCCTTCGCCTGACCTGCGCCTTTCTGACTGGGAACTGAAACCAAAAGCAGGCGTTCTTTCCCCCTAGATTCGACACCTCGACATATTGCTGAAGATCAAGTGCCGTTCTCCTTGATTGACAAATCATGTGACGATCCATTCAAACGTGTAGATACTGGTCAAGAGCGTCATGCGTGTATGAAACATCAGGAATGAGTATTTGATGCTGCTATAACCGAAGAGGAACTGATTTGCTGTTACGGACATTCCACGAGATTAAATTGAGCTACAAACTGATTTTAATAAAGCACGATGTGGTGTTCGTGAATACATTTTGACAGGCGGTTTATTTTCACATATTTTTAGCAGTGAAATGAATTCGACTCGGATATTTAAATCAAAGTGAGTGGAGAACGCAGTATAATTGGGCGGCTGTGGCTCAGTCGGTGGAGCGGGTTGTGCACTAATCCACTAATCGTAGGGTTGGTGGTTGGAATCCCGGCCCGGGTGATCCCATGCCGAAGTGTCCTTGGGCAAGACACTGAACCCTAAGTTGCCCCCGATGGCAAGCTAGCACCTTGCATGCAGCTCTGCTACCATTGGTGTGTGTGAGTGTGTCTCATTTGTAAGTCGCTTTGGATAAAAGCGTCTGCTAAATGAATAAATGTCAATGTAAATACTGTGTATCTGTCAAAGCAAACTCCGCATCGAGTGCCTCGTGTTCCGCCTACCGATACTTACGGGTGTACACGTGACCCGCGGTCTGATTGGCTAATTTTGCACAATACAATTCCATGATGCAACTTTAAAAGAAACTTTTAAATGTGATGACACATTGAGATAAAACTGAAGGCGAAATGTCTGCTTTCAAGTCAAGAAAGAAGAAGGTGAGCACCCATGAGCACCCAGAACCTTAACCTCTGAGCCTCGGTGGAGACTTGACTTGAAGTTATGAGTGTGTGGGTGCTGGACTTTTTCTTGATTTACTTGAAAGAAGAAAGATTTTGAAGAAGCACCATGGAAACAGTTCCATCTGTCAATCAAATTATTATTTCACATGCACGCACGCACACACACACACACACACACACAACAAACTATAATCCATCCATCCATCTTCTGTACTGCTTATCCTACACAGTAATTAACTATAATACATATTTAAATTTGATAGCATTTAATTGAACCATTGTATGAGTAATTCATTCATTCATCTCCAGTTTCATGGTCAGGAACGTATCACAGAAACATTGGGCATGATCTGGGGACACGCCCTGAATGGGACACCAGTCCTTCGCAGGATGTCACGTGCACAACACTGCTCGTCGTTTTACGGAACGTTTTAAGTAAAGGGAAATAGCATGCAGCTGAAAGGTTAAACACCGGTAAATGGAAACATCTGGGTTACACATGTAACCCTGTTTCCTGAGAAGGGAACACGACACGTGGCATCGCCGTGTGACACTGATTACTTTCATCTGAGTATGATACCTTTTCAGCCACCACTGAAATGGTCTCTTGCGCAGTAGGCCCAATGGTATGACGTTAGCTGCTGCTGCTATAAGCTCAACAGTCTCTTGTAGAGCCTGGACGGGATGATGAGATGCAGCTTTATCTTGCTCAATGTTGATAGGAAGAGGGGAAGAGCCCAATATTGATACACGTTGTTATTATTAGGATTATTATTTTTGATGCACTTGTAAAGTAAAGAGGTTTCAGGAGCAAGATCATTTGTGAGTAGCGTTTACAGAATACTATCAGGATAAACCGCACTGAGCAGCAGTTCTAGAACTGGCTTACCTTCATGAGGATGTATAGTTAGATATATAGTTCATACACATGTCTGAGATGGAAGGCAGAAGAGTTCCTGTGTACCTGCATTGTAAAAGGTTTAGCAGATATCTTGCAGTTTAATGGAATTTCGTTTGAAAAGGGATCAGCACAGTCATTATAGTGCTTAATCCCTCAATGTGTACTGGATATACTGTACATTTATTTAACATATTGCAGTCTGTCCATATGTTAATCATTCATCTTCTTATTTTGGTCCGGTCCAAAGGTAACGTGGCCCGTTATGTGAAACGAGGTCGACACGCCTGATCTGGGCTGTTTTATGAGGTTTTTATGTCTAGCTTTGATCATTAGTATTTTTCTGTTTGCTGCAGCGGTACAAGCAAGCCAAACTGGGTAAAATTCAACAATAAGCCATTTTGTGGACCCGTGTTCCTGCTTCCATCAGTGAAAAAGTGCCTCAGTAAATTGAGCAGTCATTATCTCTTGCCAGCTTTTTAATTGTGGACACAAAAGCAAACATTTCAATTATAGCGTACTTTGAAAATTGGCGGCTACCCTGTGTGAGTAATTAGTTAATTAACAACATATTAAGGATCTGCAGCATCCGTTTGTGTGTGTGTGTGTGTGTGTGTGTGTGTGACAGAGAGAGACAATGAAACGAGCTGTCTGTGAGCCAATTTAGTTCCTACATGAAACATAATACTAAGAATTTTCAAGGCTTCCAACAAGGTATAAGTGATTTTGGTTTATGTGTGTGTGTGTATATATATATATATATATATATATATATATATATATATATATATATATATATATAAAACGTAATGGCGCACGGTGGCTTAGCCTCCACGAGTCCCGCCAGGGCCATGTGTGTGTGTGCGGAGTTTGCATGTTCTCCCCGTGTGTCGGGGGTTTCCTCCGGGTACTCCGGTTTCCTCCCCCAGTCCAAACACATGCATGTTAGACTGATTGGCGTGTCTAAAGTGTCCGTAGTGTATGAATGGGTGTGTGAGTGTGTATGTTATTGTAAATGGCGCCCTGTCCAGGGTGTACCCTTGTCCAGCCTTGTACCCGACGCCTCCTGGGATAGACTCCAGGTCCCCTGTGACCCTGATAAAGGAGTGAGCAATAATTACAGTAGCTGTTACCTATAGTTAAATTCATTCCGTTAGCATGTCTAACGCATTCAGACATAATCAATACATTTTCTACAGTAAGTCGGTCCTAAACTAAAACCTTTACTATGACATTACAGCAGCCTACTCAGTGTATCACATAAAGAGCTTATCAGTTTATCATGTTGCTTTATTTTTCATGATACATGTTAAAATACCAGAGTAGATGTTTAGTCTATTGATGAAGGCTAAATTGTGTTGGACAAATCTGTGATTGAGTTTCAAGCTTACTGAGAAAGTTATAAACACACTAATAATAGCCGAGTCATGGGTTAATGGGGCACTTGTAGAAAGCACCATAGCTAGGAGGAATTCTGGGTCGTCTAACAACATAGTGGCATGCTGTAATCCTCTGAAAACCCCACAGATGTGTACTGTACATGGAACATTGTTTGAGCAGTAACCTTTTCCATTTCCATTACTTACTCATACACGTCATTATTACTCATCTCGGTTTCGCAGGTCATGTCGAACGAGACGATCGTGAACTGTGAGATTAGCACGCTTTACCACTGAAACGAAGCCCAGTTAACGACGTTCAGAGGTCAGTGAAGCCTAGGCACGGGGATCCATGATTAATGTTTTTCATTATTATTTGTCGCTGGAATTGGATGGGTTTAATCCAAACCTCAATAGCTCGAAAACAATATATAAATGTAAATGATGATATAAAAACACGCCTATAAATTATGGCTTTAATATGTTCTGTTGGTACAATGTTCCGGAAGCTCTATTGCTCGAATACATAGATAAGCTATTTTTGTGAATATTTAATTAATGATCATGAAATAAATCTGTACTCTGAATATATTTGGCTAGCAAACATCTGTGTTAATAAGTTCTGTGACTCTTTTTAAGCCTTAGCAAACAGTCGAAAACAGCAGAAAACAGTCGGAACTTTTGGTGCGTGGCAGGTTTAACTGTGAGCTGAATGCAAGGCGACTGATTCTGACCTTCTAATCAGCAATAAGTCACTTCAAAATTCAATTTGTTTATTACTTACTCCAATTGCTGCCAGAATAGGGATCTGGTAAATCCACATAATCTTGCCGGCACTCAGTTCCCAGCATCTGGGAGAATAAATACAGTGAACAATATGAGGAGAAAGTACAAGTTTAAGTTCACAATAACAAACTTCTCAGCAGCTAATAATGCAGAGCTCGGGCTCTGTGTGAGCACTGCGTGTGTCTGTGTGCACGTCACAGGGTGCATATGTGTTTATGTGCTTACGTTTGTGTCCGTGCGTTAAATATAATTGGTCCTTACCGTGCATCTGCCAAAATAGCCCTGACGACGGCCCAAGCGGAAACAAAGAGGGCGGGAACACCTGTACAAACACACACAAATACAAAGCATCATTATTAACACATGTACAAACTTTATATACAGTGGTGTGAAAAAGTGTTTGCCCCCTTCCTCATTTCCTGTTCCTTTGCATGTTTGTCACACTTAAGTGTTTCG
>JAFFST010052551.1:24094-32407 GCA_022414735.1 Noturus placidus
TTGCAATCTCTAGATGAGGAATCTCTTGTGAGCGTTCCGTGAATATATTATGTGACGAGTGATTTAAGGGTACAACCTGGAGGACATTATTTATTCAAGGCATGTTGCTAGAACTATCCAACGAGTTTGCACGACTTGCATATCGGCGCTCGGACCGCTAGTTAACGAAGATTAACGAATGCATTCCTCTGAACATTTGCCCTTCAAAGCGGTCAGATCAGCTTCAGAGGTGATGCTGTGCATCAAACAGAAACGAGCAATAAATGAGAAATCATAAGCGGCGGTCTATAATCAGAGCAAACAGGCAAGATGGAGGGAAAGCTTGGGAACAGGACAAAATGAGATGTTCGGGACAGGATGACTGACATGCACTGTTGTACAATGAGAAGAATACAAAAATGGGATTTAATAATAATAATAATAATAATAATAATAATAACAGTGACTGAAAGATGAAGCGGGCTTGGGCGAGTGGGTGAAGGATGGGGTGCACATATAAAGCACAGAATGATTCAGGAAATTACTTTTAAACTGATATCTTTAACATATATTGTGTGTCTGTGATGAGAAGAAAAAGCCAGTCAGAGAATATAATGAAAGAGAGTAGGAGTGTGAAAGTGCCTCCCTCCAGCTTTATTCCTGACTTCACAATAAGCTGACCGGGTTCACAGTGTACTACCAGTCCTCACACCTGCATAGAACACCCTTAACAAGTTATATAGAACGTGGGAAAAGCACAAATCGCTGGCAAAGTAGTCTAGTTTGAGTTTGCAGTGAGGTTATGAGCTTCTTCTAAACCACACACACACACACTCACCCCATCCGATAAGTGTGAAGCCCCAGAGGTACTTGGAGTCCGAGATGAAGGCCATGAAAATGAGGCTGTGTAAGTAAAGTCCCTCCACCAGGATCCAGTAGTAGTTTGTGGTCAGGAAGTAGATGAACAGCAGCACAGTGATCTTACAGCCGACCTGCACAAAGAGTTCATTTGTGTTTTTTTTTTTGTGTTGTTCTTCTGGGTATAATCAGGAAATAACACCCTGTAGAGCTACCAGTCAATGTTCATTATTTATCCCATATCAACACGTGTGTTCGTGCTCAACGTTCGCATTCAAAAGAAATAACTTACATACTGAGTCTTGTCCAGAGGGCTAATGGAAACCACGTTGATGTTGTCCATGAGCATGGCATCATACTGCTGCATGCCGCCGTTGGCATCCACCACCAGGTCCTTCACAAAAATGCTGACGGCACGCAGCATGAAGGACACAAACAGGTGCATATGAATGTAGTTCCTGGTGCAGTGAAGACGCCTGCGAAGAGAATAAATGATCTACTTTTACCATCTTGTAATCCAATAGTTGAGTTCATACGGCTTCGGGACCACTTTTCATAGATATATATATACGGGTATACTTGCTGTATGGCAGTACAGATGGGTTTTGATGATGGTAGTGGAAAGCTATGTCTAACAGGTCATTCTAAAATCTCCTGAAGGGGTTGACAGATGGTAAGTGTGAGGCCATAGCAACTATTTTCATCCTCATCAAACTATTCAGTGAGCCATTGTACCCTGTGGATAGGGATGGGGTCATCCTAGAGGAGACCACTAACATCAGGATAGAACTCGTTATCATAGATGATAGGAAAGATGATTAGTCAAAATAACCTATAACACATCCTCCAGTGTCAATCGGATCACAACCAAAACCATACAGGCCTTCCCACTTCCTCTGCAGTTTCTCTCCAGATGGTAATCTGACTCCTCCCACTATCTGTCTTGCTCAAATGAGTCTTAGCTTGAAGACAGCCACAAACAAAATGGGAGAGATTGAGCATTCCATGGTGATTCCTACCTCCAAATGCTGCCATCTGGTCGTGAAATCCTGGAGGGAAAAGCTCATCTGCATATCCTTGAAGTAATGTGAGACAAGGCTCTAGATTCTGTCAGGCATGTGGAAGAACTCTGGGGCTAGTTGATGAGATGATGTGGTACTAATCCGTTTGCCTGGTCAAGCCAAATGGCGTGCAGATCTTTCTTTTCGTGCTTGGCCTGGGATACGGGTAGGGCTAGATGAGGCACATGTCCTGGCAAACCTAATGGCTCATTTCTTGATGAGTTGCTATACTGCCTTCTGATGTTTCCTTCCAGCACCTCCCTGGTGTTCCGCTAAGGTCCACATACAGTCTTTGCCATGCTATCGCATCACTTGTCATTCTTAGCAGGTGCCTGCTCCTCTGCTCTTCTTGGCTCTGATCTTTCAGTACAGGTGGGTGCGTCTCCTTGGTGCTCACAAGACCGGTCGCTCTCCACTAAAGGGTCTTCCTCCTTACCTACCTACCTTCCTTCAGCAACCATGGGTCTGTCGGAGCTGTGGTTTTTGACCTAGCTTTTGATCCTTCTCATCTGATCTGACGTTGCAGTGAAAGGTTGCTGTTGGCCTTTCCCTCCACATCTTGCTCTTTCCTGAATGTGGTCACCATTTCCCACCCACACCACATATCCACAGACTCCTCTCATTATCTAAATTTTTTCATTCCTGTTGTTCCTGTATGATCCATCCCATAAGGCCCATCTTTCACCTATCTTTCACTCTTAACTATGCAGTAATTATATCATTAAATCTTAAGCATAATAACTCACTAACTCACTAACTAATAGGAATAATATAAGTGTTAATGAAGAAGCACTCGTTCGTTCCTGTGGATTGTTGAACAGTATGGTAACGTGTTCCTAATGCCCCAACACAATGGCACAGTGCCACCAGCTTGCTGTTAATGTGCCAGTCATCTGTGTGTATAAGTTAAATTGGCCATTATCTACACAATTGCTCTCAGCATGGAACATACACCTCAGGATATGGCCATGGTCGGTAACAAGGGTAATCAATAATCCTATTCTGTCACAACCGCCCCATATGTGGAATTTCACTGATTGTACACAATGACTTCCTACACTTTGATGTTCTGTCACATTTATTTATTTATTTTTTTATTTTATTAGATTTCGAACAAACTAAAATGAGGAGATGAAAGAAAATGTTCTCAGTGAAGCATGAAACGAGTCAAAGAACCTCCATTTCAGGGCTCGCAAACAAACAAGTGCCTTCTGAGAAATGCGTTCCCGTGAAAAGTGCATTTTTACAAGCTCGCGTTTCTATTATTCCAGAAAGAAATGAAATAAAAGAAACGACGCAGGGCCGTCTCCATGGTTATTATATCATGTGGAATGGTATGTTCAAGATATGGCATGACAAACAGTGGAACAATGTGTGCTTTGATGTTGGACACCATAATATGGATGAAAGACTGATAGTGAAGGAGCAAGTACAGGACAAACGGCACCACAGCCATTCCAATGAGTCGTACCTGAAGTAGCCGATGATAAAAATGGCTACCAGCAAGGAGCTGAAGGATACAGCATAGCCAACAGTGTACATGATGTGCAGTTTCTCAAAAAAGTCCCTCTGGGAGCATTCAAAAAGAAAAAGACAGGTAGGGTATATAGTGGTGTTTTACCACGTTATTCTAATAAGCATTAGTTCTGCATACCTGTCAGATGTGTCCTTCAAACCCCCCAATCGCCCCCTCCCCCCGGCCCCCACTTGATTTGTGTCTCTAAAAGAACTATTAGGAAACCTGTGCTGAAGCGTGTAAAATATAACTATACCTTGCCTTTTTCCTTGCCTGGAGTCAGGAACCACAGACATTCAGAGTAGTTTACCCAGGTTCTGTTCTCCAGCGAGAACCAGGTTCCATTCACATCACACTGACGGTATGCATAGCCTACAAGAAAACACACATGAACATTCGACAAGTACTTAATTCTAGAAACATGAGGGTATTATATTGGACACACCCATTTACAGTGGTGCTTGAAAGGTTCGAAGTCCTTTCTACATTTCTGTATAAATATGACCTAAAACTATTACAGAAATGAGACAAAAAATATTATACTTGGTCATTTATTTATTGAGGATCTGATATTACGTATCTGTGATGGGTAAAAGTATGTGCACCTTTGCTGTCAGTACGTGGTGAGACCCCCTTGTGCAGTAATAACTGTAGATAAGTGTTTGGGGTAAGTGTTGATCATGTGCACATCGACTTGGAGGAGTTTTATCCCGTTCCTCAGTACAGAACAGCTTCAACTCTGGGACGTTGGTGGGTTTCCTCACATGACCTGCTCGCTTCAGGTTCTTCCACAACATCTCTATTGGATTAAGGTCAGGACTTTGACTCGGCCGTTCCAGAACATTCACTTTATTCTTCTTTAACCGTTCTTCAGTAGAACGTCTCGTGTGATTAGGATCGAGGTCTTGCTGCATGACCCACTTGCTCTTCAGATTCAGTTCACACATTCAGTTTCCTTTAGAGTTAGCTGGTATAATGTGGAATTATTGTTCCATCAATGATGGTGAGTGGTCCAGGCCCACATGCAGCAAAACAGGTCCAAACCCTGATACTACCACCACCATGTTTCACAGATGGGATCAAGTTCTCATGCTGGATTGCAGTGCTTTCCTTTCTACAAACAGAACGCTTCTCATTTAAACCAAAAATGTATATTTTGGTCTCATCTATCCACAAGCCGAAAATGTCGCTTGAGGGCAAAATCGTCAAACAGCAACTGTCCTTTTTCAGACACGTTATGCGCGCAAATTCGCTGGAGACTTCAGTGATGCTGGGCAAAGAGAGCGGGACGAGAAGAAGAGGACGGCAAAGAATACGCTGGCTTGACACAATCATATCGACCACCAGCAAGACGATCGCAGAACTCAAAGTAATCGTCGAGGACAGGAACGCATGGAGAGGACAGATCCATAAAGTGGCCGAAAGTCGACTTCGACTAAATGGCTAATCATCATCCACAAACCCTTTTCCCTTTAGCCATCTGGCTCATCCATGTGATCTTTAATAAACTGCAGATGGGCAGAAATGTTCTTTTTGGAGAGTAATGGCTGTCTCCTTGCAGCCCTGCCATGCACAACATTGTTGTTCAGTGTTCTTCTGATGGTGGACTCATGAACACTAACATTAGAGGCTTTTAGTTACTTAGAAGTTACTCTGGGCTCCTTTGTGTCCCCACAGACTATTCAGTTTGGTCTCCACTCCTGGGGTGAGTAACAATTTCCTCCATTTGTACACAAAGAATAAATCTGTCTGACTGTGGATTGGTGGAGCCCAAACTCTTTAGACATGGTTATGCAATCTTGTCCAGGCTGATAAGCATCAACAACTCTTTTTCTGAGGTTCTCAGAAATCTCCTTCTACTTCCACAAACACGTGTTGTGAAGATCAGACACTGATGGATCCCTGTTCTTTAAATAAAACAGGACGCTCACTCACACACACCTGACCATCATCCCATCGATTATAATCCCCTGACTTTAATTTCACCTTCAGATTAATGGCTAATCCTAGAGGTATGATATGTAATATATAACCGACATGTAATGTTGTAAAATTGTCCTTAATAAATAAATGACCAAGTATAATATTTTTGTCTCATTTGTTTAATTAGGTTCTCCTCGTCTACTTTTAGAGCTTGTGTGAAAATCTGATCATGTTCTAGGTTGTGTTTATTCAAATATGATTCTTCTGCAGCACAAAGCAGACACTCTACAGTGTATATCCATCAGGAGAGAGCATGAGGAATTACGTGGTGTGTGACGAAGAACCAGTACATTTATTTATTAACGTTACCGTTGTGATTGAAATCGTAGATGTATCTGGGGCACGGCACTTTGGTCAGAGTCCCTAAAGAACCCTGAGGCCAGCAAATGAGCCCGTCCCATCCAGGGGCGCACACATCATCTACACACACATGTCCAAACACACACACAGTCAAAACACAGATATTAAACAAATAAAGCCCATTAATATTCACTGTAAATTAAGTTCAGCATGAGGACTTAAAGTTTCACAATGTTCTAGATTTATTGGGATGAGAGAGAAAGGGGGGGGGGGTGAGAGAGGAGGGTGGAGAGAGAAGGAGAAGGAGAGGGAATGACTGTTTATTAACATTTACATTTATCCATTTAGCAGACGCTTTTATCCAAAGCGACTTACAAATGAGACACACTCACACACCAATGGTAGCAGAGCTGCATGCAAGGTGCTAGCTTGCCATCGGGGGCAAGTTAGGGTTCAGTGTCTTGCCCAAGGACACTTCGGCATGGGATCACCCGGGCCGGGATTCCAACCACCAACACTACGATTAGTGGATTAGTGGACGACCCGCTCTACCCACTGAGACACAGCTGCCCGTAGTAGTAAAGTAGTAAATGACCTACTGCTCGCCTCAGATTATGGAATTGTGGCTAAAGTCATAAATGGCCTACTGTTTTACATTTATATCATTAGCCACTTCTTCATCCAGTACGATGTGCCTGATCTACCAGGAGCCATCTAGGGGGCTATCCTTCGTGTCCAAACCACTCCGGTTATTAATATTTAATGTTCTTACCTGACCTTGAGACATTGTTGGGACATTCAGATATTTGGGAATATAAAAGGCCTGAGCAACAGCTGTAAAAAATAAATAAATAAATAAATCCAAATTAATGCAGGCAACCAAAAGCAAAAATCAGTCAAGGACATGTTGTCATGTGCAATGTGACCGATCCACTGTCCATGTGTGCATGAGGCATTTGATCCCAGCCTCATGGGCACACTGTATGTCGGACCGAACACAGCCCTGTGTTATAATACTAGTTGATCGCCTTTCATTGTGAACATATTTTAGGTTTCTACTTTAAAGCGAAAGTCCCTGGCTGATCTTTTGGTCCTTAGTCCAGTTTTGATGACGGAATTCTCTTTATTTTCCTCCGATCACAAGAACACTCCTGCAGATGGGATAAAGGATGGAATACCGCTGCACCTACCATCCGGATCATGCCCAGAAATGTTCTGGAGACACTGCAGTTTGATGTCATACAGCAGCAGAACCTGTTCTTGTGCAGTGAGTTCCACTTCGGGATCCACCAGCTGTGAATAGAGAACAGAGTCACGCTCGTGCGATCAGCTCCAGAAGTATTGGCACCCTTCAATGTAGTGTAATATAGTGTAAATGTGACGTGGTTCAACATGTCCACCTAAAAGAACTTCGCCTGACATATTTTCCGTTTGTGAATTTTCTTTGTTCGGGAACTTTGACCATTACCTTTTACCTTTAGAGTGTCACAACAAGCAGGAAGAAGAGTCTTTAATGATTAATGTGTTTAAAAAAAAAAGTGTCGGTATTGTTGTAGGGAGTGTAGAGAAAATGAAAAAAAAAAGAGAGAAGCTTTTGAGATAAAAAAGACGGATGGTTGTTGGAGCCGAAAGCATCATACAAAAGCATACCCATCCTCCAACCCCCTCCCCCCCACCCCTCCCCCTCCCCACCCCCACAACTCAGGAGGTAACAGAACATAATTGAGATGATTCTTCAGGATGTCTTTTGTCACACAAAACAACAACGTCGAGTACTCATTATTTCACAGTAGAACGAGAAGAATCTACCCGAGCTTCCTGTGGACGTGCCTTGATGATCACACAGCAGTCACACAGGCAACGAATCTGTCAGCAGCTGCAGAATGAATCGGCCGCTCATTCTGCATCTCTGAAAGCGTTCTGTGCCAGCTTATTGCGTTCAGGCAGTGACATTGTGTTTTTATGGCATTTCTCATGGCTTGGATGTGAACCTGATACAGACAACCCTAATACTCATCATACAGGAATAAAGCTGGATGGAAAGCTCAGAATCATTCATTGTTTGATTTGGAGAATGGATTTTTTTTATGTTATTACTCAACAATTATGTTGCCCAAATAACCAGCATGTCTTTCGTATGAAGACATTTTACTTGCCATCTTTTAATCAAATCAGCATCATTATATTACAGGCATTTCTGCATATAATTTATTATTATTATTATTATTATTATTATTATTATTATTAATAATAATAAAATAAAAATTGGCATTGCATTTATTAGTCAAGGTATTTTCCTGCGTTTCCTGCATCCTGCTAATTTAAATGAGTATGAATTAAAGAGTTGTTCCAATATCTGTAAATGTTGCGTACGCCTCAGAGAGGAGGAAAAAAATAAACACAACCTGCATTTACTTCGTTCTTATTCCATCCCTGTAGATATACTGAGTCATTTATTAGCTAAAGAAAGCACATGGGTCAGTCCATATGCAAATAAATAAAGAAATGAATACATAAATGAATAAATACAGTACATACATGATGTGGTGTGTTTGCTGCTCTGAAGAAAAGAAAAGGAAAGAAGAAAAGAGAGAAAGATTCGCATGCTCACCTGCG
>JAFFST010052551.1:55357-67590 GCA_022414735.1 Noturus placidus
ATATATATATATATATATATATATATATATATATATATATATATATATATATATATATACAGTATATCAACACAATGGGTTTCGATTACAAGGCCACAAACGACATAGGTATAACAAAAAAAAAAAAAGTTTTATAGTGTAATTATACAGTATATATAGTGTTAGGTTCAACCCAAAAAGGTAAATCTGGTCTTTGTTACTGATATCTTTGAAGACGTCAGTGGCCTTGGCTGCAGAAATAAAGGGTCTGGTCTGGGTGAGACAACCCTGAGTGGAGAACTACAAAACTGCATATGTCATGTAATGAGTGCAGCTTTATATAACGATATAGCTGACAAGATGTGAAAGGAAATCGCATTTTCTGGCATATACGAGTCATTTCATGTTCCCACACCATTAAAATAAAAATAAAAAAGTGCTACTGTAGGTTCAATTAACCTGAACGCATAAAAAGTGCAGCTATTACTGACCATTACTGATATTGTAGTGATTTACATTAAAATAATAATAATAATAATAATAATAATAATAAAAATAATAATAATAATAATGATAATGATAATAATAAAAATAATAATAATGTCAATAATAATAATAATAATAATAATAATAATAATAATAATAATAATAATAATAATTGAGTTTAATTAATGTTCAGTCTGTAATTTGGGTGACAGGATCGTACGTCATCACAATTTCACGGGACAAAAAAAAATCATGAGAGAATTGACTTTTCTTCTTCCTACAGTCTTCATGATGATGTAACTTCCCCTTCAACATGTGACTTAAGAATATTCCAGTATTCCAATCCCTCATTCATAGGGTTGAACGTGCTCGGGTATCAGGGTTGAGTGACTGTTGTGAAACTAAAACAACCTGTAAATAGATCAATCGTGAACAATGATTGGAAAACTTCAAGCATAAGTTCAACAGATTCCTATAAAATGTTTTCCTGCTTCTATTTCAGAGTAAATCGCTAGTCATCGTGGCCTTTACTCTACATACATTCTTGTAGTTTATACATATTTCCATTGGGGAATAAGTGACAGATTTTTGATGTCATACAATTTCATAAATGACATAGCTACCAGATGTATACTGCTTTTGTCCACAAAGCAGTACTGATGCAAACAAATAAATAAATAAATCAAAATAAATTGTAAAAAAGCGTCTGGAATGAAATGATTTGTGCATAAATGGCATGTGTGCATTCGTGTTAAAATGAGCGAATCAAAGCCTGCTTCTCATTATCCCTGCTGTCTACACGTGACAAACACCTTCAGAACCGCGCCATTAACACAGCATGCGACGTCTCACCAGCTGGTTCAAGAGCCACACTTACGAACGATCTGGAATAAAATACACACAGAGTTCATCTTGTCTCCTGTCACTGAGCGCACCGGAACACTGCAAAATTCTACACTGCTGTAGATTACCATAAAAGGTATTGTTACCAAACCCAGGTATTATTTCCTATCTGACATCATCCTATTTCATATTCTCTTTTGGACCATTATGAACTATCCACTCCACTGCACAAGCCTCTAACAGGATATATTTCTGTCCTAACTGCCAGATTCCTCGCTCAAGCTTTGACATGTCCTCTATAACTCAGTTATATCTCAGATGTTCAGTTGTCATACACCACCCAGTCTCATCGCAAACTTCTTCTCAGAGAAATCTTCTGTTGTTTTCGCGTAATGTTATAGACTGGGGTTTTGTTTCAAGGTACGAACGCATTTACATTTGATCTATATATCGTTTATATGCACTTAGGCTATAGATAAGGGCGGCTGTGGCTCAGTGGGTAGAGCGGGTTGTCCACTAATCCACTAATCGTAGGGTTGGTGGTTGGAATCCCG
The DNA here is from genome assembly GCA_022414735.1 of Noturus placidus. Lineage (NCBI taxonomy): Eukaryota > Metazoa > Chordata > Actinopteri > Siluriformes > Ictaluridae > Noturus > Noturus placidus. The sequence goes on from JAFFST010052551.1 coordinate 57,220, forward strand.
GCCCGGGTGATCCCATGCCGAAGTGTCCTTGGGCAAGACACTGAACCCTAAGTTGCCCCCGATGGCAAGCTAGCACCTTGCATGCAGCTCTGCTCCCATTGGTGTGTGAGTGTGTCTCATTTGTAAGTCGCTTTGGATAAAAGCGTCTGCTACATGAATAAATGTAAATGTAAATGTAGATATTCAAACATAATTCTTCTGCTAGGTCAAATGAGATATCTAGTTTATTTCCATAAGACGTCATGTCTAAATGAGCGCTAACAGGCCGATTGATTTAAATTTTGATTTGATTTGCTATATCAGATTTTGAGTGAGTCAAGTGTTTACACACACTCCGTTAGAATTTGGTGGCGTAGCCTTGTTTTGGCTTGGAGTAGCCTTCTTATAATAATTTGCTGGAATATTCGCCCATTCCTCCTGACAGAACTGGTGTACGTCAGTGAGGTTTGGGTCTCCGGGCTCAGGTATTTTGACTTTGGTGTGTTTGAGCCGTTTCGTTACAACTTTGGAGACACGCTTGAATCATTGTCCTGCTGGAAACCTAATGGCTGGTGTCTTGACGTGTCGCTTCATTATTTCTACGTAATCATCCTTCATATTTTCAGAACTGCACCAGTCCCTTTTCCAGCAAAACTCCACCACAGCCTGATGCTGCCAACCCCATGCTTCACAGTTGGGATGGTACAAACGTCATCCTTTCTTCCTCCGTACATGGTGCTGATCATTATGGCCACACTGTTCGAATTTTTGTTTCATCGGACCTCCAAATGTCTGCTGACCACCTGCGAACTTCAGTCTAGCTTTTCGTATGCCATGATTTTGGCCTTTCACATGGTGGTGTAGGACATTCTTAATGGTGGATATACAGACTTTAGTACCAGATGCCTCCAACTCCTTCATCTGTTCCTTTGCTATTGACTTGTGGTTCAGTCGAACCTTTCAGATCAATGTTTGTTCATCCCTGCAGGTTTATTTCTGCCTCTTTTCTGAACAAAGATTTATATATTTTCATACAATTGTTTTTACAGATGCCTCCAGATGTGCAGAATTGGATTCTATGGAGGAATTAGACCGGGTGCTTTTTTATCCCTAAGGTCTGGGATGCTTGTTCAAGGTCTTTAAGACAAACAAGCACTAGCTCTAAAGGTAGGTCCTTTACCTGCCACAGATGCATTCCCGTTAACCCCTTATTATGAGAACTGGCCAATCAGCTTCTTAAAAGTCATTGCATCAATTCCTGGATTGTAAAAAAGAGATAACCAACTTGGTGTTGAATGGTAGAATGGTCTTAATGTCGTCATGCCTTTATCGTTAGCCACATTCTGTGTGTACTGTGTTATTCTCTCATTATCTACTAGAAATCTCAGCCCTGTTGCTCATTTTAGAGCAGAATGCAGTAAAGAAACCTTGTGAAATAAAAACTAAATAAAAGATGTGAAAGCACATTTTTGAATAATTCAACATATAGTTTTCTTAGATTTCGTGTTGAATGATATGAAATGATCAAAGTTTCATTTTTAAAAAGGTTATATGGAACCGCAAGCATGGAATCACTCAGTGACTGTTATTCGAGTCGCATGAAGCCCTGGTGGATGAAGAGCAGAGTTCAGCAGTCTCACAGCTTGAGGTAAGAAGCTGTTTGATAGTTTGTTTGGACAGCAGTGCATGCTCTTGTAGCTTCGGCAGATGGCAGAGAGACAAAGAGACCATGGGTGGGGTGAGTACTGTCTGTTAGGATGCTTTAGACCACTACTCTCGCCAATGTTTTTGATGTATGTGATCACAGTACCAGATTTGATCAACTACGGAAAGGCCTGAAGGTCACTTGCTGAACGGTAACCGTCGCTTCATCTTCATCTCTACCTTCTTACCACGATGCAGTAGTGCTTTCATCCTTGAGTCTGTCCAGATCTCTTGCCTAAGATTGTTCACTAGGCAAACGGCCGTAACTCAGAGCAGCTGCATTGCATTCTGGAACCTTGAATCTAGTGTTTGCTGCCTCCACTATTTCTATGTTGGATTTCTCGTTAATTTGATGTTGATCATCAGAGTGAAAAAAGAAGCACTTGCTCTTTTGATTTTAGGAGCTAAGAGCCAAACCTGACCGGTTGAAATCCATCCATCCATCCATCCATTTTCTGTGGTAGAGCGGGTTGTCCACTAATCTTAGGGTTGGCGGTTCGATTCCCGGCCCACATGACTCCACATAACAAAGTGTCCTTGGGCAAGACACTGAACCCCAAGTTGCTCCTGATGGCAAGCTCTGCTACCACTGGTGTGTGTGTGTGTGTGTGTGTGTGTGTGTGTGTGTGTGTGTGTGTGTGTGTGTGAATGGGTGAATAAGAACCAGTGTAAAGTGCTTTGGAGCCACTAAGGTTAAAAAAGTGCTATATAAGTGCAGACCAGTGTATCCCAGAGGACTCGAGGCACAAGGCGGAGGAGACCCTGGACAGAGTGCCAACACATCACACACTCTCACACCCATTCACCCATTCAAACCCCTGAACCATGTGGAGGGGACATGCAAACTCAAGGTGGAGGGGGAAATCGAACCCCCACTCCCGGAGGTGCGAGGCATGATGGATAAAAAAATGTTCTCCTGGCACACAGGCTAGTGGCGAGGTTGAGCGTCAACGAGTCCTACTAGACCTCAAGAGTCCTGCTGACTGAAAGGATCAGTAACATGCCATGCAGTTTTAAAAACTGGCAGGTTGTACCAAGAATATTAGAGAACATTCCAGAGTTCTTTGCCAGACTTTTGCTTTCAAACGCATATGTGTCTCCCACACAGCCTTAACGCTGTTCGCACCAGAGCCCTGTGGAGACTATACCATCTTCTCCAAACCTCCTTTTGCTTTAACTTTTGGGTGAATATAGTTCTTTATAGTTATACTCAGGGGCGGCAGCATCACAGTGCACCCGTTGTACACGGACGCTGACGTCACAGTGCGACTAACATTATCCTTTAAAAAATTTTTAAAAGCTCCTCTGGCTCTTACACCTCGACTCTGCGCACTTTGTGTCTCTAGAACTCGATTATAAATCGTGTACAGTAGCACTACTCCTATTGTTCTCCGCTTGATATATCACTTTGCTTGGATTTCCTCATCCGTAAGTCGCTTTGGATAAAAGCGTCCGCTAAAGATGTAAATGTAAATATAATTGCATACTGTGATCTGTGGAAGCGCGCGTAACTGCACTATACAACAATTAAATTACGCCAGTTAACCACTCAAGCTCATTTTCGTCCACGTGGACAATGAAAGCCATATACATCTAGGTCGTGATTTATAGAAATTTGCTCTTCTATTATATCTAATGCATCAAAACTTCACATTCAACTGAGGCTTTTTTCATGTCTGGGCTTGGCAGGATGATAAAGAAATTCCATTCCTGATGCATGAAGTGGAGGAGAAAGCTGTTTTAGAACTTTCCTGCCTACAACACGCAGTCACGTCATGGTTAAACATCCATCCATCCATCTTCAACCGCTTACTCCTTTTCAGGGTCACGGGGAACTTGGAGCCTATCTCAGGAAACATCAGGCACAAGGCGGGGTACACCCTGGACAGGGTGCCAGTATGGTTAAACATACTATAGCAAAAATAAATAAATAAATATCAACAGTAGCCAGTCTCAAATGATATCTTTTATGTATACTGAGAGAATAAGATGCCAGATCTTCAAATATCCCAAAATGTGCTCCAGTCACTTAATCCTAACCCCTAACCCAAAACGTACAGTCTCCTCCAAAAGTATTGGAACTGCAAGGCCAATTCTTTTGTTTTTGCGTTTCACTGAAGTATATTTGGGCTTGAGATCAAACAAAGAACATTAGACGATCGATCAGACTTGCAGGTCTCATTTCCTGTAGATGTAGAACTACTACGTAGAACCTGGCACCATTTCTTTCAAGCCACTCTTTTTTTCAAGTGATTGAAATTTGTTCTTTTTCTACAGACATGCAATAGACATCTCAGGTAAAGTATTGACGGTACCGTTTATTTCATTACTCCTTATATACTATGATTAGACGATTGTCTCACCTGTTTCACATCACCTTCTAATTTCAACTGGTCACATAATTGTTGGTCCTAAATGCAAAGAGTACCAAGGCCAAGGGTGCACTGCATGTTTCTAACCAGTTTCAGTCTGTCTCCTCTTCCTTTTGTAGGAGATTTAATTTCCCATATATAAGCCACTATGTCCCCTTAGGATAATATCTCATCTCACCTCCTAAAAGAGATGTTTGAAATAAAAACAGAACCTCGACTCAAAGACACTTGGTGATTTTCTGGCCGATTTCAAAATTACCTTTTCTCTCCAAGGTCCTTGTGGTCTGTGGTGAGAGTGATTGTATATATTTTTAAACTTTACGGTCTTTCATAGCACAGAACCTGCCTTGTTAATAGTGATGGATGGCCTGCTACTTGTAGTCGAATCTGGTAACCATGCGCTCTTGCTTTTCAGTGCTGCATTTGACTCAGTACTTCATGATACTGATCTGGTTTCAGTCCTACCTCAGTCACAGGATGTTCTCAGTTCTCACTGGTAACTTTCATTCCTCCAGTGCGAGATTACTCACCAGTACCATCACCCCAGTTTTGACAACACCGCATTGGCTTCCTGTCCATCTCAGGATACGCATCGCTGTTCGCTTTTAAAGCTCTTCATGGCCTATCACCATCACACTTATCTGACCTACTCTGCTCCCAGGTCTCTGAGATCTACATATCAGGTTTTGTTGTCTGCTCCATGATCTTAGCTGAAGGTTAATGGTGACTGTGCTGAGGTTGTTGCTTGAGATTTCGTTCTTTTAAATGCACTTTATAAATAAAACAACTTTAGAAAGTACTAATTTAGATAGACGTTGCTATGGACTTGAATATCAGATAAAGTGTTATTTGGTCTTTAGCGCAAAATACTTGTAATTACCACATACTCATTTAACACAACATTCCCTTGTAAATACCGGCTACTTGCCACATTTGTGCCGATTCCATACTAGATACTTACCACATATACACAACATGTCGCATCTAAACACTTCACCGAGCGTAAATGAAGACGCTCGTTAAACTCAAACAATGTTTTGACCGCAGGCCATAGGTCAAGTTTGCTGCGTTTTAGTCTGTGCAATTGGACTTTACGGGACTTGGCGTCAAATTGAAGCTTCATCTGGTTAATAATGTTTTCTGTCCTGAGAAATCACAAGATAAAGAAACGTCATGAATGCTTAATTTACATAGATTTCACTGAAAAATGATACAACGTCTTGCCTTATCCGAGCAGCAGCAACGGGATGTGCTATACACAGCGTAGGCTGGCAGCCAGGTGCTGTTCTGCTCATCTGAAGACATCTCATCCATCAGCATCTTTTATTTCAGCTTTCAGAGATGGGCCACATACTAGTAAAGGCAAAAAAAGAGTATATATATAAAATATAATGTAATAATATAATACTATAATATGGAATTTCACTACTGAAATATGTCATTATGGCTTTAGAGCTGGAGCAGTGATTCTGATGGAGTGGGTGGAATACTACATCAAAATGCTGACAAGCTGCTGATCCATAAATCAAGCTATCAAGCTACCATAACGGCTGCAAGCGGATTTGTGAGGAGGCAGGATGTGAAAAACCCTCGAGTGACTGTAAAAGACCTGCAGCAAGACTTGGTGTAAGAGACACTGCGGTTTCACCACTACTGACCCAAAAGCACAAGAAATGTCGCTCAAAATCATATAAATAAAATTTAAAAAATTAATCAATTTGTAGAGCGCTTTTTACAATGGACATTGTCTCAAAGCAGCTTTACAGAAATATCATTTTACATTTACAAGCGACTTACTAATGAGACACACACACACACCAATGGGAGCAGAGCAGCATGCAAGGTGCTAGCTTGCCATCGGGGGCAACTTAGGGTTCAGTGTCTTGCCCAAGGACACTTCGGCATGGGATCACCCGGGCCGGGATTCGAACCACCAACCCTACGATTAGTGGATTAGTGGACAACCCGCTCTACCGACTGAGCCACAGCCGCCCTATATAATCCACAGGAGTTTTGGGATTCTATTCTGTGGAGCGATGAAACAAAACTTTTCGGCACAATGGATCAGCGGTATGTCTGGAGGAAGATACACGGTCACACAGTCAAGCACGGTGGAGGCTCGGTGATGCTCTGGGCCGGCGTTGCGTTCTCTGGTACTGTAGACCTGCAGCGTGTGGAAGGCGAGATGGATTCACTGAAGAATCAGGAAATCTTAGGAAGCTGAAGCTTGGGCATCATCGGACCTTCCAACAGGACAATGATCCCAAGCATACCTCAAATCCCACCGAAGCTTGCTTGCAGAAGACGTTCCAGAAGATTCTACAGGGCCATCACAGTCACCTGACTTGAACCGCATAGAAAATCTCTGGTGGGATTTGAAGAAGGCGAATGCATCACGCAAACCCACGAATATTACTGAACTGGAGGCCATTGCTCATGAGGAACGGGAGGAGATTCCTCAGGAACGCTGCAGAAGCTCTGCGTCTCGTTTGCAGCAGATCATAACAGCAAAAAGAGCACTAGTAAGAATTAAAGACGCTCGTCATGAAGGGGGTGAATCATTTTGAAACTGGGGAAATCATTATTAGTTGCATTTTCAGTTGAAACCCCTTGAAGCATTTGTTGTGTGGAACTATTTCTACTGCTCTGGTTTGATTTGTTCATCGCAAACAGCTAAACGTCTGTAAAGTTAGACAATAAGCCTGATTTGCACTGGAGGTCGAATCATTTTGATTGCAACTGTGTATCCACTGCTACCGTACTAGAGGCTAAAACATCAGTTAAACTTTAATATGCTGAAGAATATACTGTCAATGAAGTGACCCTGAATGTGCATCAAATGAGCACTGTCTTACCTGAACTTAGAAGAAGTAGCAGTACAAGCTCCGGTGTGCTGCTCATAACATTTATAATCATGTGTGTGTGTGGAGTTTGCATGTTCTCCCCGTGTGTCGGGGGTTTCCTCCGGGTACTCCGGTTTCCTCCCCCAGTCCAAAGACATGCATGTTAGACTGATGGGCGTGTCTAAAGTGTCCGTAGAGTATGAATGTTTGTGTGTGAGTGTGTATGTGATTGTGCCCTGTGATGGACTGGCACTCTGTCCAGGGTGTACCCCGCCTTGTGCCCGATGCTCCCTGGGATAGACTCCAGGTTCCCCGTGACCCTGATAAAGGAGGAAGCGGTTGAAGATGGATGGATGGATGGATAATCACACATGGAGAGCTACTTAGCTAGTCAAATTTCTAATATAGGACAAGCAGTTTGCAAAAAGTCTCCAAGTCACGCGAAACGTTTTGTCTAGGAGCTGCGCTGCTGCACGAGATGACAGCGTATCAGCCGTGTATGCTAATTATTTGGGTTAGCAAAACCGTTCTCCCATCAAGCAGATCACGCCTTGGTCGATGGTTGTAGTGCAGCGAGCAGTAGGATTCAGAACGTGTGTCGCACCACTGTGAAAACACGCGTAGCAAACCAAAACTTCCAGAAAGTCAACAAGGAGAATTTCTTTCTTTCTTTCTCTGGTTGTTGAATCTGTTTATCCGAGGGGAAATTATAATATTTAAAAAAAGACTGGACTCTGGATTCTGAGCTCCTGGGAGCCGTCTCTGTTCGATCAATTACTCGTTTTTTAATTAAAGCGCCAGTGCTGAAGCACAACACGATTCCAGTTTAAATCCGATTCCAGAGCCGTGACCCGTCACAATCAGTGTTGAGAAAGAAGTTTCTTACTCTTCAGTCCAGCAGTAAGAGTGACATCTTTCTTCTGACCCTCTAGGATTCATTCCCATGTTCTCCACGTTGAAGTACAGAGGTCATCTGAATGAATCCTGAACCAGAACCTACAGAGCTTCATCTTCTCTCTCAGAACACATGTATTTATGACCCGTGCTGGATGGACCGTGCACGATCCGTTTATATGGACGATGGTGTGAATTTACAGCGGCGTGTATCCTGAAGTGATGCATGAAACCACTTTAAAGGGTTAAACTTGTACTTTTGATCATATTTAATCAACCTTATCATGTTTTTTTTTTTAAGTTTATTTTACTTTATTTATTTATTTATTTTTGGGACGGGGGGGGGGATATAATATAAGCGTATAAATATAAATACCTCTACAATATATAATAACATTACACGTTCTTGAGAATCAAGCCAGGAGCATTCAGGAATTATGTGTGGCACAAAACAAGCACGGTTTATTCATCTCTCATGACTCAACATGACCTTCTGATCTCTCGATTCTGGTGTTTCTAGCAGGTGGTCCGAAGTCATCTGATGTGTGGTTCCTTTTCATCCTGCCCCACTGATGGTCTCTCTCTCCCCTTCGAGCTTTTCTGTCTGTTTCTTTCCCTTTTTTAGAAGATGTTTTGAGCTGTAAAATAGCTGCTCCGTTTTAAACACGTGATGAAGCGTCACGCGTTGGTTCACAGTCACAGGTCTCAGGTCGTCTTGGTTGCAAGCTGTAATGCCAGCGCTGCTATATTTGTAGAGGTTCTGGGACGTTCCGGGGTTTTAACGGAACACGAGGTCTGGATGTGTGTTGGCACAGATTGAACGTGTAGACCTGTTGTTCTGAGGATGAAAAATCAGACCACATGAGACGTGATCACAGTTACCTATGACTCAAAGCCTAAGCTGTGCCTGGAGCTGAGTGTAGGTGTGTGATATATCACAGATTTATCAAAAGAACCCAAAACAAATATTAACGCACAGATCCATCCATCCATCTATCTTCTACCGCTTAGTCCTTTATCAGGGTCACGGGGAACCTGGAGTCTATCCCAGGAGGCATGGGGTACAAGGCGGGGTTACACCCTGGACACGGCGCCAGTCCATCACAGGGCACAATTTTTATTATTATTATTATTACATTTTTTTTAAGTAATTGGTACATGTGGAAACGTTTGGACACCCTATTAACTCAGTGTTTAGTGTTTCATATAATCTAGATTCATTACACATAAAGTGAGTTCCAGAGTTTGGGTGCAGAGCAACTGAAAGTTCTGGCACCCATCGTGCTGAGTTTTAAAGCTGGACCAGTGAGTAGACAAGCTGTGGAGAAGATATGAAGCTGATTGACATCAGCGTAACAGTGAAAACGCACCCCATGGTGAAAGGTAGATGACAACGAGGAGTGGTCTCAGCACCGATCCATGGGGTACACCCTGACTAACCGATTAAGGCAGATTCTAACTGGACCTTCACGACCTGAACGATCTGTTGTCTGTCGTTGCGGTAGTTAACCTCAATGTCCGCCAGGCGCCCTAATAATCGTGAATAGGAGATGGTATTGATGGTGGCATTGAGGTCGAGGAGGACAAGGATGGATAGAATTCCAGATTTCAGCAGCACAAAGGAGATCATTAATGATGTGGACAAGAGCTGTTTCAGTGCCGTGATTGGGCCGAAACGACTCGTCAAAGGAAGGTTAGAAACGGGCAGGTAATGAGTTCCTCGACTGATGAAGGATTGTAGGCGAGAGAGTGGTGGAGAACGACAGTTCCAGTGTATTCCACAAGGGGGAATAGCTCATTACAGAATTAGAAGAGGCCAGTAGTTGATGAATGTTAGTGATTTTAGAGCTACAGAGTTTTAGAAAGGTAGAACATTCACTGATGGTGTTGAAATGAGCAGAAGTATTTTTCTGGAATCTTAAGCATTCTTATAAGGTATGAGGTGATCAGAGTCCATCTGTTTATGTATAGGAAGGCCCAGTTACACCCCATTTGGCAGATTTGACAGCTAGGAGTTCCTTGCAGTACACTTGCAAACGGACTCGTATTGGTCAGTCACTATATACCCGCTATATTTTCTTCATCACCGTTAAGGATATAACATATTGTGAGGTTGAATGTGTTTTTCATGATGAAAAGTCTCGACATAATCGATATCACCCACCAATTCAATAATTCTGAGACTAATACATCTCGAAACTCTGGATACAAGTTCTTACCACAACCCACTCAGAAACTTCACACAGCCTAAATGTGAGTCCCCTTAATCCCACGAAATCCAATATCATACAAATATTAGATGATGGACTAAAATCGAATTATCACCTCAACAGTGAAACTGAAGGTTTGAGCAATGCATTATATCCCAAGATCTCATCCATGGCATAATAAAAATGATGTGTAGTATGCTAGTACACACACACACACACACACACACACACACACACACACTAAAAGATCATTTCCTGCTATAATGTATCTCTTAAAATATATAGCACATTATAAACTAAAATGTTAAATGCATTGGCTTTTCAGCGTTACTGAGTATATCTCACACACACACACACACACATATATAT
>JAFFST010052551.1:97181-107181 GCA_022414735.1 Noturus placidus
GTCCGTAGTGTATGAATGTGTGTGTGAGTGTGTATGTGATTGTGCCCTGTGATGGACTGGCACCCTGTCCAGGGTGTACCCCGCCTTGTGCCCCATGCTCTCTGGGATAGACTCCAGGTTCCCCGTGACCCTGAAAAACATTAAGTGGTATAGAAGATCAATGGATGGATGATTCCCAGTGCTTTTTTTTTTTTATTTATTTATTCAATAGTGATGTAGAGTGATACACTAGTTGACCTTTGCCCTCTGACGAAATTTGCCCTCTGATTCATATATTTTTTTTAAACATGAAGCAGCATGATGCACGAGGTGACCTTTGGCCTCCTAGTATCTGGGTAGCGTTTTATGTTCACACTTTCCTTGGGACACAGTGCTACAGTAGGTGACCTTTGACCTTTCGGTTCGCTTTGGACGCACCAATCGGTTTCCTGTGCATTGAGCCATGGGGTAGTTCTACGTTTCAATTTCTCAAATGAAACAAATTTGGCTTATTTGTTGAAAATCTTGACGGTTTTCTCGTGCGTTCAAACCAAGACGAGGGTGGATGCTAGCTAGGGTGAATGCTAGCTAGGGTGGATGGCAGAAGTATAAAATAGAAGTCATAATTGAGTTTTTATTCAATTTCAAATCTCTTAAATACAATTGTTCATATCTGTAGTTACGTTTTTACTAGTCGAAAGCGAATGATCGGCGTGTGGACCTGGAAGTTTTACTAGTACAAATTTAAATCTAGATACCTAGATAGATTCGGTGTGAATTTCTCCGAGTAAAAAGTTCAACTGCAGAGAACTGTAGTTCATTTATTACATTTTTTTTAAGCAATGACTTAAACATGACCAGTCTTACTATTAAAATGGTATTAATATGTAGTATACATACTAATCAAAATAACTGAAATGTAGGCATAGGTATGAAAGTAAAATTCACAAAACAACAAAGACGTCTATCTTAAAGCGCAATCTGATTTCAAATGCTAATTCCGATGATAGATTAGCGGCTTTTTCAGCACGTGAGCTAAAAAAAAGTGCAAAATACTGTGATCTGCTGGATCGAGTGCTATTTTATACACTAGCAAATAATCATTTAAACAGAAAAAAAAGCTTTTTAGCTCAGGCTAAGCAACAACAGTTTAGTCCTAGCATGATAATACGCATGATGGCGCAAACTAGCGTAATGCTAATACCTAGCTGAAACGGTACGTGTCGTTCCTGTCGTCGCCGGTGTTAAAGGTTCGATTTGTTCAAAAGGATTTTACACCGGAAAGTAACACTGCGTCCTCTAAAGTAAAGACGGCTAAAGAGGAGAAGGACCCTTCGGCTTTTTATCAAATATCTGATTGTAGACAAATGTAAATTAGGATTTTTTGATGTGAAATGTAGGAAGTAAACCTCAAAAGCGTTCGCGGAAAGAATCCCGGCAGACTTGAGTACGGTACCGACGAGGGCAAGTCAGCGCAAGGAGCTCGGCGATACGCTTTGTGTCTGGAAGGAATTTTCTGGAAAGTGGCTCACGATTAGGAGGCCCACACAGAGTACTTCAGGAATGTTGTTCTAGTTGTGCAAACACGTCCTGTTCTGAGAAACGTCACCCGTTTCTGTTTATCTGCTTCGCTAGCTCTATTTTGAAAGTAATCGCAAACGAATGATCCTAGCGATGATGAAATCGTCCATCGCTCCATGTATCGTGTGTTCACGTTGACGGCGGCTAGCTTGCAGCTGTCATGCGCGAGCTGACACGCGGGTCCTGACACTCGGACACCGTGAGAAACCCTTCTGTTTTAACAGCTGGCTAGGAAGGCACTGTGGATCTGGGGGTTTGTGTGTGCAGATGTTTTAAGCTGATGTTTCCAGTTGGCGAAAACTCGCCATTATGCAGTACTGTCACTCTTTTTAGTACTCCGATGTGGACCCGCGCATCGCTTTTCCACCCGCTTTCGGAAAATAAAGGTCTGGGTGTTGATTGGTTCGGTTTGGGTCCGATATGAAAAAAACAGCTGGGCTGGAAGTGGAACCAGTCTGGGAATGTAATGGGCTGTAGTGGGATTGTGTCACAAATCAACACGAAATAGCCGAAATATGGACGTGTCTGGGCCACGGGTAAAACGAGGAGATCCACAGCACTGAATCTGTTTAAAGAACAGCCGACGACCTAATACTCCACATCGCTGGACTTTACGGACGTGTGGCGAGCCAAATACGAGCCCAGTTCCAAAAAAGTTTCGACAGGATGGAAAATACTAGAACAAAACAATCAGGAGTGATTTGTACGTTCTAGCCGTACTGGACCGTATGGAAAACACACCACGTTATTATTTAATATATACCGTGACGTCTTTTCTAGACACTCGAAGGACTTTACATTACATGTGGTGGTGGGGGGGCGGTCTCCTCAACCACCACTACTGTGTAGAATCCACCTGGATGATGCGACGGCAGCCTAGCGCGCCAGAACTTCCACCACACACCCATTCGTAATGTTTCAGAGCTGACCCCGGTGGAAATGTGGCCCGGTTCTGAAATAGGTCGTGACCCAGTACGGCCCGTGAGCTGGTGGAAAAGTGTGTTTTTAATCCTTCACATATACAGCACGGAGTTTGTTTGAATTGAACTCCGTGCGGTTCTTCAGGCATGTGACATCATGGCATCACACTGTGGTCCGGACCAAAATAACTGGTCTGAGGGCGTCTGAGCAAGGTGGTGTCTTTCCAGTCGTAAGTGGTAAATGGCGCACTTATATAGCGCTTTTATCCAAAGCGCTTTACACTGTGTCTCATTCACCCATTCACACACACACACACACCAATGGGAGCAGAGCTGCATGCAAGGCGCTAACTTGCCATCGGGAGCAGCTCAGGGTTCAGTGTCTTGCCCAAGGACACTTCCGCATGTGGAGTCACATGGGCCGGGAATCAAACCGCCAACCCTACGATTAGTGGACACCCCACTCTACCACCTGATCCACAGCCGCCCGTGAAGGAGGTTCGACAGACGTTTGATGATCTTTTATTCGTCGGTCATCTGTAAGCATTTCGTCTCGATCACGGAGGCTGTGGTGATGGTTTAATGTTCCTTATGTTGATTGCTGTTAGGAGGAAACCGCACTAGTCAAACAAATGGCGATTTCACCGTCAGGACCTATTGTTGATTCTGCTGACACACAAAGCCAAAACTTTTAATGGTGCGTAGTTGTGTCCTCGGGCGGGTCACATGGTCAGTATGGACTTCAACGGGTTCATAGGATAGCTTCTAGCACACTAAGCTTCCATTAGACCCAGAAATGGCTGTCTATCATTTTGGGCTGTATACTTTTTCGCCTTGCTCTAAGCTTTGCTTGGATGTTGAAGGAATAGAGATTTAAGCCGTTATTAGGGTATGATTGGAAAAATGTAAACATACTCCGACTGGCCTGAATCTCAGTCCAGAAGCAAGACTCTCCGAAGTATTCGGTTCCACTTTCCATTCACTCCAACTGACTAAAGCCCAACCGCATGGACTCCTGACTGTAATCCAGATAGAAATCGTGGAATGTGGTACAGGATTAAAGCGAGCGGTCACGTGTGGAGAAAAGCGCTGCCTCATGCCAGAACTGATATTTGAGATGTTTTTATCAAAGCCATTACTGGGGTTTTAAAAGGTTAAAAAAAAGAAAGAATACTGATTTCATTGTGTTTGTATCTGATGAACTCCACGTCCTGGAGACCACTGGGTTGGACTGTTGATCACATGACCTTCTGACTGTGATTCTTCCCCCCATTTAAGACCAAACTGTGTAGCGATGCGTCAATAAATCTTTTTTTTTCTCTTTCTTTCATTCACGATGAAGTAAAACCCCAAGTCCAAATGAGTTGGGACGCTGTTTAAAGTGTAAATAAAAACGGAATGCAATGATTTCGCAAATCTCATAAACCCGTACGTTATTCACGACAGAACATATCGGATGTTTAAACGGTGTAAATGTAGCCCTGTATGAAAGAAAATGAAGGTCATCTTGAATTTTAAGGCCGCACTACGTCTCAGGAAGGTTGGGACAGGGGCAACTAAAGGCTGGAGAAGTAAGTGTTGGTAAAAAGAAACGGCTGGAGGTTAATTTGGAACAGGTCAGGAAGATGATTGGGTATAAAAAGAGAGGCGGAGTTTTTCAGGAGTAAAGAGCAGAGGTTCATCGAATTGTCTGTGAACACGGTTCTCCATGCCGTCCACAAACATGATCCAGAAACACCGCCGTCTTCTCTGGGACAAAGCTCATTTCAAATGGACCGAGGCGACGTGGGAACCTGTTCAGTGGTCAGACGAATCCGAATTTGAAATTCTTTTTGGACACCGCGTCCTCTAAACTAAAGCGGAGAGGGACCGTTCGACTTTTTATCAGCGCTCAGATCAAACGCCTGCGTCTCTGATGGTACGGAGGTGCATCAGTGTCTCTGGAATGGAACGCTTGCACATCTGGATATATCTGAAAGATATATATTTACATTTACATTTACATTTATTCACTTAGCGGACGCTTTTATCCAAAGCGACTTACAAATGAGAGATACAAGCAAAGTGATATCAAGCAGGGAACAATACAAGTAGTGCTACTATACAAGATCTATTGATTGAGTTCTAGAAGAAGCAACGTGCGCAGAGTCGAGGTGTAGGTGCAATTTTTTTTTTTTTTTTTTTTTTATGAGATGGTTAGGTGTTGATGGAAGAGGTGGGTCTTTAGCTGTTTCTTGAAGATGGTGAGTGGGTCTGCAGTCCTGATTGAGGTTGGAAGTTATATATATATATACACAAGGTTTACAGCAACATCTGCTTCCATCCAGAGACTCCGCCTCTCTAAGATCCTCTTTTTATACCCAATCTAATTGGCTCCCAAGAGGCCCGATCATGTCTCAGTTCCGTACGGATGTTTCTGTTTCTCAGAACATCGAGGATCCGAGTAGCGTTCTCTTCATTAAGTAAGTGTTTGTTTACAATTTGCTCGAATCGGGCGGATTTGCATTAAGCGCTTTTCGAGACGCTCGATCTCGTCTTTGTCTGGCTGGCAGGAAGTGTTCTATTTTCTGTTCCTGTGCGAACGCCTCACAGTCACATGACTTTGTATCACCCAGTCTTACTTGTGTTGCATCTAGAATATATGGAAATGCTTCTGTTATGACATGCTGCTAGCGTTGCAGTCCTGCTGTTCAGACAGTCAGTTGATCATGTGATGGTTCAAAGATCTCATATTAAATCCATCATACCTTCTGTTTGAATCCCGTCCCCCAGATTCTTGGTTTGCGATGATTAAATATAGCTCATCAACGGAGTTTCTTTTTTTTGTGTGTGTGTGTGTGTTTTTTTTTAAGCAGCAGCTGTTCTGCTACATGTCATGTTTCCTGTTTACAACTCTGGAGGTTCTTACCGGGATGTCACACATTGCAGTGGACACTCGGGGGACATTTGACAGTACCACACCCTTGGTCTTACATAAGCTGGGTCTTTCCTCCTCCCATTCCAGTGGATCATATCATGGCAACTTGTTTTCTTCTTACTAATATTTATAAACATCTATATATCGATAGAGCACAACACTATGTTTCGGTCCAAATCCCCGTCCGGGGCAGGAAGGAGAAACCCTCACTTCTGTCTGGGAAGATGCTGAGCTCATTTTGCATTATATGCAGAACCTATGCAAATGAGATGCTGAGCTCAGTGTCTGTGCTAAACGTCAAGCTTCTGTGATGAACTAAAGGGCCTGGGTTCGATTCCCATGTGGTGCAAGTTCTTAAACGGGTCTGTAACCTTTCATTCGGTTCCTTTCTTTTGTGGCTCAGCGTTGCAGTACCCTTTCAACCTCTTGGCATGCAAATAAATACCTCGGTTCTGTTCATTTCCTGTTCAGTCGTGTTCTCAGCTGTGCTTCTCAACTGAGATCTTTTATTCATTCATGTACGTTCTCTTCGTGTTCTTCAGGCTCCGCATTGCGCATGCTGTGCCTTCGGTGCTTGGCCCCTTTAAACGCTGCTTGCCACTTTAATTGTAATCTCATGCTTTTTGACTATATGATGCGTTCCATCATTGCACACTGGTTATGTCGTGCTTGGACCCCGATAATCACCAAAACAGAACCCCAGAAAAAACAGCTTTATACGTGTGCGTAAGAATTCACCTCTAGGTGGGGCTATAACTCACAAATTAGTCATTGTTCATAATTTTCTTAACATTTTTATTTTGTGTGGGGGGGGGGTTCGGGGGGGCTTGCCGAACAGGAAGTCATATTTTTGTTGGGGGTCTTTTGCTTCTTCTCTTGGATAATCTGTCTAATCATCATGAGATGTGATCCGTGACCACAACTAAACCCGTTTCCTTGGATTGTTGTTATGCGGGGGCGGTTAGTCTAATAACACTCAAGCGACTATGAAGTCACCAGGCAGGACGTGAGGACGTTCTGCCAATAACGCTTTTTATATATTAAGAGGAAACATGGCCTACCTGTTTAGCAACGTGGCCTGATGTTAGAACACTTTGGGTTCTTTTGCAACTTTGGGAGGGCTGTCGAAAACAGGAAGTGTGGTTAGATCTCAGCAACAGCTTTTGTTCTCAGAATTAGTACATCTCTGTAGGGAACAGATGCTCCCGATGGAAGCTGCTCTTCTTTCATGAGTTGGACCAGAAAGTTAATATCCATTATCCTTTTAAAAGTCATCCGAGTTCCTCCTGAACAACGACGGCGACAATAACGATTATAAAGAGAACATTGACCATTGACCTTTTCTCTTTTCATTTCTCTTGATAGACCTGCTTAGTGGAGCACAAGAAAAGTGTGAGCTGCCACCTCTTGACGGCTTCCCGCACTGTGAGGGCAAAATGAAGGTGAACACACACACACACACACACGTGCACACACACACACATCTCATATTGTTTAGGTATAATCAGATTTACTTGCTCAGGAATCACAATATGAACTGGTTTTGACTGAGCAGGTGACGGATGGCGTGCGAGTGCTCCACAATGGCATACGCACACCATTCATTAAGCACACGCATATCTGCATGCAGGGGAACTGATCTCACGTTGCACACCCGGAAGCTCGTGATTAAAACACCCTTGTTTTGTTATCTGGTTACTAACTCACACAGACGCACACGGTAACCAGCCTCTCGACCCTCTTCAACTGCGAAGTCGGCATGATTTGTCATTAAATGGTAAAGGGTGCACTTATATAGCGCTTTTATCCAAAGCGCTGTACACTGTGTCTCATTCACACACACACACACACCAATGGGAGCCGAGCTGCATGTAAGGCGCTAACTTGCCATCGGAGCAACTTGGGGTTCAGTGTCTCGCGCAAGGACACTTCGGTATGTGGAGTCACATGGGCCGGGAATTGAACCTCCAACCCTATGATTAGTGGACGCTCTACCACCTGATCCACAGCCGCTTTACCCTTGTCGTTAACAAGGATAAACCTACATGAAGATCCGAGAAGATCCATTTTTGAAGCTGAGAAAAGAGGGGAACTCTCTCAAGATGTGTTGAACGAACATTGGGCATAGCCAGTACAACACACAGTCCCTGTAGGATTTTGAAATAAACTCCACAATGTCCAGAGGAGCTCGCATTGTTTAAAAACGACCGCAGATTTGGGCCAAGACGTGTCGTGTGACATCATCACGACGTGCATTCAGCCTCTTCGATTCACGTGCGTCGAACATGAGTACAGCTAAAAGGTCTCATTTACCAGCATCCTGTACAGACAGACTTTGGAATGTTCTGACAAAAGAAGGTTTCGGACGGGCCTGTACGTGGTAACAGGAACAAACCTTAAATGTAACTCTAAATGAATAAAAGCTCGCGGGATGTAAATAAAAGCTCGCGGGAGGTAACAGTAACTTTTGCGTCAGGCCGCGTCGCATTAGGACCCCAGGGGTTTTATTCCTAACCAGCTATACGGGAAGTGTGAGAGATTATTCTGTCCTCAGTGTCATGAATACTTGGGATGCCTTCCAAGTGGCATACCGTAGTAAACAGTTCATTCACTCTCGGTGTCATTACTGGCGGCACAAACCGCGTTCTTACGCGAGTAGCTTGCGATTAGTGTTCTGGTACCACAGAAACCCCAAAAATTCCCAACGCTTACCGTACGCCTGTTCTCCGTTCTTCCCTCCATTCATCTCTGTTATTCCCAGCCTCTGTATTCATTCACGATCCCGACCCAGACTTTTCAATTAGATGATCTTCGCCGTGGACGCTTTGCTGAGAGATTCCAAGCCTTGGTTATGATCCATCCGAATCCGCGCTCCTCCCTTTCTCTCCGCCGCGTTCATCTCGTAATGAGAAATGTAAATTCGCTTCGTGGATAATAGCAGTAATGATTGGCGTTAGGTGATTGAAACTTTCATTGAAAACAGAGTTCAGATGCTTCATAATCGCCGTGGCGACATAGACGTGAAAGAAGAATGACACCTTTTAGCGTTTGTCGAAATGTTAAACATGCTTTTTGCAGTATTGTTGCTATAATTGATGATTTAAAACATAATAATAGTCATTTTTAAAACCCACCTACCTTTTAATTGTGGTGCAAAAGGCGCTTTTATTTTACACTGGAAAGTGTGTATGCATTGATTAGGTGATACGATGTTTATTTAACACTTATAGGAAGGAGCCTACAGTGTCAGTGCTTTGTATGTTCAGTAAGTTCTTCAGCAGACATTACGCTTTGCAGTTCCTCGGTAATGTCTCACACACCAGTGGTAGCAGAGCTGCCACGCAAGGCGCTAGCTCGCCATCTTGCAGCTTGTGGTCAAGGACACTTCGGCACGTGGAGTCATGTGGGCCGGGAATCAAACCGCCAACCCGACGATTAATGGACAACCCGCGCTACCACGTGATCCACAGCCGCCCCAAAGAAAGAGAAAAGAGATGCCGGTGTGCTGCTGTAACTTAAGGACTAACTAACTTGTTTCTCAGATCTCCACTTCTACAGCATTAAATGGTAAATGGCGTACTTATATAGTGCTTTTATCCAAAGCGCTTTACACTGTGTCTCATTCACCCTTTCACACACACTCGCACACCAATGGGAGCAGAGCTGACATGCCAAGGTGCTAGCTTGCCATCGGGAGCAACTTGGGATTCGGTGTCTTGCCCAAGGAAACTTCGGTATGTGGAGTCACATGGGCCGGGAATCGAACCGCCAACCCTACGATTAGTGGACACCCCGCTCTACCACCTGCGCCACAGCCGCCCTATTAAATGTCACAGTAACTCTTCTTCACATCACCCAGTCATTGATTGATGATTTCCTCGTGGAAGCATGCCTCCACGTGTTTTATTCCCGGTAAACTGGCTTGACCAGCTTGTTTAAATCAGTGTTCGGGCGCGGCGAGAGGTTTTCTATACTTTCAGCACTTTCCTAGGAACCGTCATTTACTCGCCCTCATACTGTTCCAAAACCGCATGACTGACGTTCTTGCAGAAAACAAGACATATTTTTTTTTTTTTGTCCATACAATGGAAGTCAAAAACTATTTGGTTACCGACTTTCTTCAGAATGTCTTCTTTTGTGTTCCGCAGAAGAAAGAACTGTGTACGGGTTTGGAACGACATGAGAGTGAATAACCAATGACAGAATTTTCATTTTTGAGTGAACTACCCCTTTTTAAAAAAATAAATAAATAAATTCTTAAGATGCTGAAATGTTTTCAAATGCTTAGGTTTGATGAACTTGGGACAAACAGGTTTTGCCAGAAACCAAAACTGGTCTCCGCGCAAGTGCGATGAAGCAGAGAAACACTTACTACACTTACCCCCTAACTTCCTAAATGTGGCTCAAGGTCTATCCTTTATCTCGGTAATATAATCATTTACAAAAGTTTCTCAAGTGCATCACGGACATCGACTTGAAATTCCTGCGCCTTGTTTCATCATCTACTGAACGTGTATAAGAATAGAATTTTTATGATCGAAATGATACTATATATTCCAGACACTGGCGTTCTGACCTTGAACGGTTTAACATAACCTCGAGA
>JAFFST010052556.1:2500-15591 GCA_022414735.1 Noturus placidus
ACGTTACATTGTAGCAAAGTATCATTTCTTCAGGTGTTGTCACATTAAAAGATATAATCAAATATCTACAAAAATGTGAGGGGTGTACTCACTTTTGAGAGACATTGTGTATTTTTTATTTACTTTAATATTTATACATTATTTCATTTTTAAAAAGTACAGTGCATTTTTATAGTACAGTCAGAAATGTTAAATTTTTTAATAAGTATCAGTCAAATCCACTAAAATGTAATAGTAATAGCCCCTAATATGTACTAACCACTGCATCCTGGGAACAGCAGGGCTCTACAGTGCAACCATTCCACTCGCATTTGTGACTGAAAAGTACTTTGTGCGACTGTAAAGAAATATTTAGGCGCACCAGTGCGAGTGACCTGTTCAGAGTTGTATAATACAACCGGAATAAAAACTACAACTCCAAAATGCATCTACACTGTGCAACAGTTACTTTCAGACTGCTTTTCATCACCTCAGTCAACTGAACAAGTGTGCAAATACTGCAAAGAAGCCATCATGATGTAAAGAATGACTCTGAAATCATCTGCTTCTCTCAACTTGCCGATCTCACAAACCGCCATCTTTTATTGATCACGAAAAATGACCTGAACCTGTGACCTGCTCGTGTAGCCACAGCAAAGTCAGGTGCGAATAAATTAATAATAATGCTAACGCTACAAGCTGGGTGTAATTCAAACTTCTCTATTAAATAATTCCTCACCAATCATAATCAAGAGTAGCAACTGTTCCGTCTGTACACAGAGTACACTGCTGCTCTCCTTCACTCGCTTCACCAACTCTAATAGATAGCGCATTCACTTCATTTAAACTCACGGTTGCCAGATACCACCAGAAAAGTCAACTCCAGTTTCCATGTTTTGATAAAAAATTTTGACTGTGTGCCAAAATTTTTGTAATTAGGAGCACTTGTGCTCCTAAAATAAATTGTTACCGTAGAGCCCTGAACACCCCCACAAGACCTGCTGTTTTGGAGATGTTTTGACCCAGACGTCTAACCATCACAATTTGGCCCTGGTCAAAGTTACTCAGATACTTACACTTTCACATTTCTTATGCTTCTAACATATCAACTTCGAGAACTGACTGTTGACGTGCTGCCTAATACACCCCCCTTCTTGGCAGGTGTCAGTGTAACGAAATAATGGGCGGCTGTGGCTCAGTTGGTAGAGCGGGTTGTCCACTAATCCACTAACCGTGGGGTTGGCGGTTCGAATCCCGGCCCGGGTGACTCCACATGCCGAAGTGTCCACACTGAACCCTAAGTTGCCCCCAATGGCAAGCTGGCACCTTGCATGGCAGCTCTGCTACCATTGGTGTGTGAATGTGCTCTCATTAGTAAGTCGCTTGTAAATGTAAAAATGATATTTCTGTAAAGCTGCTTTGAGACAATGTACCATTGTAAAAAAGCGCTATACAAATTGATAATTATTATTATAATCAATGTTATTCACTTCAGCTGTTTTAATGCACACACACACACACACACACACACACACACACACACACACACAAAAGCAAGACAAAGAAGTTTCATCTCTTATCTGAAGATGTAAAATTCTGTTTGAACTTCCACCTTACCGGTCTGGTCCACTTCTGCTTCTGCCTCCAAACGCAGAAAGACCTCTTCTAATGTTGTCATGGAAACACCATAGTTTATGATGCCCAAGTCAGATCTACTGTCCAGCTTGGCAAAAAGCCCTATAAGCAAGATGTAACATTAAATGTTATCCAAACATGCCATATAATAGAACACAAATTTACAAACAATAGTACCCTCATTAGTAAGAAGGCAGATTAACTAATGTCACTTTCTTCATTATGGAAATGTTTAAAATCTTGTACCTGAACTATCAATAGATACAGATGGGTAAAAAAATAAATATTAAACTAATTAATATAGTGTACATTATAAAAATATTTAATAAGTGTCTTATAAGCCACCACAAACCACAAGAACATATTCTACAAGTCTTTGGAAGTGTACAAGGGGGATGGACAACATTCATTTACAACATCTTGATAATGTGTTGGTGAAGTACGTTGTCTAACACACTGGTCCTAAATCTTTCGTAGGTATTCAACTGGGTTCAGATCTGGTAATTGTGAAGGCTGTTAAGCATATGATTTACATCATTTCAATGAGCCCTTTTGCCATAGGGTAGATGCTGATAATGTCCTCCTTCCATCAGGATAAAATTATTTATCATATGTTAATCATGATCAATGAGAAGAGCTTTTTGTTGATTTGCAGTGAAATTGACCCAAACATACCAGCAAAATGTATACAGCATTTGCGAGCTCCTGTTTTTTTTCCTTTAATTTGACTCTTGTTTGTGTTTTCTTCACATCATAAAGACATGTACAACATGTACTCTGTGGAAGAGGATGAGCTGGTAGATAGGTTCCTGTCAAACACCAAGATGACACACTCCAAAACACTCTGGAAGGCCCAACTAACAACCCATGGCTGCCTATATGAACACTGTGTAGTACTTACCTAATTAGTAATTATGCCTGCCAATCTGATGTCAGCAGTTGTTTAAATCATATACACCATAAATGGTACAGAGGCATAAAACATTGTGTTTCTAAACCCATCAATCAACACTAGCAAAACTGTTATGTAATCTTTTATTCAGTCAAGCATAAGGCAGTGTACTCTATGGCAGATGGTGAAGCAGAAGGTTAACAGAAGACAAACCTGGAAATGTTTCCATGCTCTCAAATGGCAATGTGAATGTGAGTTCAGCTTCTTGTTGCCTTGACAACTCAGCCTTCAAAACATGCTGCTTGACCAATGATGTGAGGCTGTCTACCTCACAGGTCTCAGTCACAGACATCCTACACAATGTGAAAAATCACATGTTTAGGAAAGACAACATCTTGAAGTGAACAGTAATGTTGTCACCTTCCATTCTAAGCACACAAACACATTCTGGGAATGCCAAGATAAACATACATGTAATAAAATGTAGGGATTTCATATATATATATACAGTATATATATTATTATTTTTACATTTCTTTTAATATGCTAAACGATGGTCAGTTAATTAAAATATCTACACTGTTATCTGTTATTTAAAAATTAACCATTTCATAACCTAAAACAAACAACTTGTTCATAATTAAACTGGCTTATAAAATACTCAAAATTCTTATACTATATGAGTAGCATTATTTGGAGCAAAGTAGGACTGGGAGATGCATCAAGTTTTGGAGATATATTTTCAAAAGCAATAGAGGATGAGACAATATCATTAACATCGAGATATACGTAAATAGATGTTGCATTAAAACTTATTTAAGCTTATTCAACGCGCTAGTTTTTGCGTCTCTCTGCTCTCACATGCCACATGTAACCCTGTCCCCACTCACTCGCTCCCATTTTCTGGCACAGGACACAGAGACATGCACAAGGCAAAACAATGAGCTGGTTTGTAAGAAGAAAAACAATGGCTCAGTCATTTGGAGATGGTTCGGGTTTAAAAGGTCAGATGAGAATCAGAGCAAAGTAATATGTAGAGAGTGCAATAAACAGGTCACAATACGTGCTGGAAGCATTACAAACCTGTTTCACCATTTACAACAGCGACATAAACTACAGTACAAAGAATGTATTAAACTTTGTGGAGGTTCTGCTGTTGCAAGTCAGACTGGAAAACCTTCTGCCCCAAAACAAACCGCTTTACAAGCTTCATTTACTCAGGGTGTGCCCTATGAAAAGAAAAGTGCCAAGTGGCGAGATATACCAGAGGCAGTAGCCTACCATACTGCTAAATTATGTTAAACAACAGAAGAAGTATTCTCAGATGTGCAGATTTTTATTACACATTTTTTATAAAAAAAATGTAGTTACAGTTCAGCAGGAAAGGATAACCTGTATGTTTACTTTTTTCAATCAGTCTGTTACTGTAGTATTGAGATGTGACTCATTTTGTTTTATATATTTATGCAATTTTTTATTTACATGTTGATATTTAAACAGCTGTGTGTATTGTCAAACAGAAAGGAACCTGTATTGGCACTTTATGTTGATCAATGTCTTATAAATAAAGGTGTTTGTGACACCTCACATTTAGTTGGCTCACAACTGAGCATTTAACCCACACAAACAATATCGAGATATATATTGTATTTCGCCATTCAGCCCAAAAATATCCAGATAAGACTTTTGGTCCATATCGTCCAGCCCTAGACCGAAGGTTTTACAAACCCAGTTAATTTTTTTTTAAATAATTATGAAATACAGTGTTATATATGAAATACAGTTTTATACAGCTAAATATAAATGCACATGCAACACTGACCTGAGGTGGTAGCCAACACCACATTTAGTTTTGAGGTAGAGAGAAGAACCCACACATTTCAGCCGGCCTTGAGAGATAATTGCCTTACGATCTGTGGGTCCAGGAGATTTAAACAGCAATATAAAATTATTCTGAGAGTGAACGTGTGTGTGTGTGAGAGTGTGTGTGCGAGTTGAAATAGTGGTGACGCAGACCTGCAAGTATGTCTGCTTCATCCATATAGTGTGTGCTAAGGACAGTAACTCTGCCTGCTCTGCGACTCTTCAGTAATGACCACACCTGGTGACGTGACACTGGGTCCATACCAGCTGTAGGTTCATCCAAAAGTAGGATCTTCCCCACACACACACACACACACACAAAAGGGTCAGAGGCATTCACCTACATAATCATAATTCTGAGCAGTAAGGGTTTTCTTCCTACCTTGGGGTCTCCTAGAATTGCAATGCCCACAGACAGCTTCCTCTTCTGACCTCCACTCAGGTTCTTGGCCTGTGCATCCATGATCTTTTCCAGGTCTAAAGCCTTTAAAACTTTCTTAACCTTACAAAATAACAATGTCAAGATGTGAATTCACTGGCTAATAAAACCCATACTCAATGTATTAGCCACTGTTTTCTTTTGATGGTGTGCATTTAATTAAATGCATATTCACCCAAAAAATTAAAGGCAAAATATAACTAGACATCAGTAAGTGATGGTACACTATTTGGAATAATGTTTGTAGACACCTGACCATCACAGTCATATGTGGGTCTTCTCTAAGCTGTTACCATATAGTTGGAAGTATAAAATTGTTTAGAATGTCTTTAGGTGCTATAGTATTAGGATTTCCCTTCACTGGAACTGTGGGACCCAAACTTGTTCCAGCATGACAATGGAAGAACTCAAGTGTCCTGCACAGAGCTCTGACTTCAATACCACAGAACACCTTTGGGATGAAGTGGAATGCTGACAATGTGTCAGGCCTTCTTGCCCAAAATCAGTGCTTGCCATCACTAATGTCTTTGTCTAAATGGGCAAATCCCCACTGCCACATTCCAAAATATTAGAAAGCCTTCCCAAAAAAGTAGAATTTATTATAACAGCATTGGGGGATTAAATTTTGAATGGAGTGAGCAATAAGCACATATGGGTGTGATGTTGGGTGTCCACATACTTTTTGCCATATTGTGTGTGTGTGTGTGTGTGTGTGTGTGTGTGTGTGTGTACACGTGCTAACCTCATTATCAATGTCACTGGGCAGAATGCCTTTAATTGCCGCAAAAATCTTCAGATGCTCCTCTACAGTCAGCACATCAAAGATGATGTTGAACTGAGGGCAGATCCCCACAAGCTGCTTCATCTCAGCCCCATCTGCTATTTCCACCACCGGGGAGCCATATATGGTAGCAGAGCCTAGGGTCATATGAGCAACAACAACTATGACTTTAAAGGGTGTTTGCCATATCTATGAGTTAACTCACCACAAATCAGTCACATTTTTCAGGCCAAACAGCATTCCTGCAAATATATGAACATTTAAATTAATAGTTTCTACAACAACCTCACATTGTGATGACAGTCCCAAGTGACCAAAAGGCATTTCTACTAACACTACACAGTTTAGGTGCACTTTCAAATTTGCTCAATATAAAAATATTAAAACAATCAAAGTGTTAATAAAATATGCTGCATCATGTTCAAATTTTGTTATCAGAATTAAATCACACCTTCTGTTGGAGGACAAATGCCACACAGGATGTTCATGAGGGTAGATTTTCCTGCTCCACTGTGACCCAACAGAGCTGTAATTTGGCCTTCATAGATATCAAAGGTCAAACCTAAAACCAAAGTCAACATAACAAAGGAAGCTTCTACTGACACGCTGCTTTTCCAGGCAAAAGAAACAAGGGTATCATCAGAGGTATACTTCAGTGATGGGTTTTAGAGGTTTTGCCATATTTTGCAACATATGATAGACAACAGCACAAAAAGGCCATCAATGTGATGTCTGGGCTATGCAAAATAAACAAGAAGAAAAGTAGTAAACTAAAACAATGCTAAGAAAGGAACATGACAAAAGGAGACTAGACCCACCTCTCAATGCTTCCACGGTGTTGTCTTTCCCTTTATAGGTTTTACGGATGTTACAGATCCTGAGGGGGTAAATAAATAATGTGGACAAGCCATTAAGACACACCCAGGTATTAAATGGAAAGTCTGGTAGCATACCATGTCTCAGATGCAAGATCACTGGAACAAATCTCAGAAAGCTTTACTGAATTTCAAAGCACGACATGTAACCTCTGACACTCATCCATAATAGCACTTAATACATTTCTCTGTTACTGGCATATCAAAAGGTGTGAGAACGTTAAATGAAACACCAGTGCATATACACTTGTTTCCTCATTTCCTTAGCTTTCTTGTTCACACTGGATAATTTTACTGCTGTTTACATGTTGACAAATATGAACTGATACCTGATAGCTTCTTTGCCTCTAAACTCGGGAGAAACAGGCTCTACTGATTCATCAGCTGTAGGATTTCCATTAACCTCTGCCTCATACACAGAGCTCACTTCCACATAGCGCTTCCTGCGTCTTGACCAATAAGAAGGCTTCAGGAAATAAATCATAGAACGTCGCATTCCAAACTCACCTACAGACCGGAAAAAAATTATGTTGAGATCAGGCTATATATTTGAAAAGACATTAAAAATCAGTCATACATCTGCTTGAAACGTAACAGAAACAGTCAGTACGTTTACATGGACAACAATAATCCGATATCTTTACCCGTTTAAGACGATACTCCCACGTAAATAGCGATTATTGATTACCTTAACCCGACTAAAGTCATACTCGAAGTAATGTATGTAGCTGTGAGTCTCACCTGGCAAAACCTGCTCTAGGTAAATGGCAAGCAGCAGATAGAGGATGCAGTCTAAGCAAAGCATAAGCAGTGGCACATAGAGTGGATGAGGGCCATTAGCCAGAGTGGAGAAAACTGCCCCATCCTCCTGTGCCTCCAGATACACCACCTACACAAGAAAACATTAAGATATTTTACATATAGGTAGATTATGGTTAAATAAATCCAATATATTGGCGTATTGCTTCAAAGTGTAACTTGTTAAAACTAATGTTAAACCAGTGTGGTTTCATCATTCATTGTTTATAAGAAAAAAATAAAAAAAAACATTTAGAACCTGGTCACATAATTATCAGATAAGTGTTCTAAAAGTACTTAGGTCACCAACAGATTATATGGGAATTTTCTACTCAGGTACAAACTCAAATGGACTCGATTTAAATGGACTTGGAGGATTTACCTGTGCAATACCTATTGAGAAGGCACTGGGGGAAAGCAGGCAGAGCAGCCAGACAGCCAGCTGGGGAAAGTCCCTCATCAGCACAGTAAACAGAGAAAGAGAGCCAAACACTAGGGTCAGCATGGAGCCCACTGTACTTGCAAACTTGGGTTTCTTAAACAAAGGAGTCAGCATGAAGGAGAAGAAGATCTGGGGAGAAAGAGACCAAAGTAAGTGTAATCTGTATGATCAAAGCTCAAACATTAGCGAATGATAAGAATGATTAGCTGGCATCAGCAAAGCTCTGTATTTACAATTGTAGATTATTAAGAAATTTGAGAGAAGGCTTTTGGAAAAGCGCAAGAACAGTAGACATGTGCTTAAAAAAAAGGTTACATAAACTGTAATGCTGTCATGCCAGTTAAATGAAAGTGCACAATTACGGTGAGAAAATGAACATTTAAAAGAGAGTGAAACTAAAAGAACCGAAAATAGTGCATCGTTTGAAACCTGAATTAATAACAGCGTGAAATGAAAAGAGGCCTAAGGTTAAACAAGTAATATATCAGCTGGTGCCATTTAAAATTGATCATTGTTCTAAATGATCCTCATACTCATCCTGCAAGGAGTATAGCTGAAGAGTAGACTCAGTTAAACTCACAGTGGATATTCCATAGAGGAAAATGAGGAGGAAGATGATGAGGAAATTGCTGTTGGAGAATAGTGGGGTCCATGTGGCAATAATAGCCATTAAAACAGACATAGTTGTCACCAGGGCAGCATAGAGAAGACCCCATGAGAGCCTATGTGTGGAACACGTGCGCGCGCACACACACACACACACACACACACACACACACACAGTAATTACATACAAATGTAATATTTAACAAAAATACTTGCATCACTTAATTTTACAGCTTGCTAAATGAAGAATTCCTAGGATGGAAGACTATTTATTCTAAATTACTCTACACAGCCACTGTAAATACTAAAACCTTAGTATTCACAGGCATTCTCAGCCTGTTAATCCCAATGCCTACCAGAATGCCGTGTCATACAGTCCCATCATAGTCATGGTGTCTTTGAGCCGATGCTCTTTCTCAGCTGCTACATTGACAATGAGGAAGGAGACAAATGGTGTAAAGGCCAGCACTAGATAGATGGAGATGAGCGCATGAGGAAACTTCTGGACCTCCACTGAGCCTGGTTCACCCATCATTACCACACACAACTTCAGTTCTCTCCATGCTGAACGTTTTGTCTGCATCTGCACCACCACACATACAGAATGATCGTGTATCAACGAAACATGCCTTTGTCTCAAGTCTACTAATTTATTTAGAGTATTCATTTATTTTTAATTTAGTGATTGTATTACATACTTATTGAGACTGAGATAAAATAATTAATAATATTAATAATAATAATAATCATCATCATCATCAGGGCTGTCATAAAAAAGAATAAGTATTTTTACAAAACTTAAACGAGACCCACTAAGCCAATCTACAAAACATGCAACTTTTTAATTCAATTCTAACCTGTATGATAGCAGCGTCGATCAGGGACTGCAGACGTATGAACCCATTGTAAAAGTAGTTTGCTGCACGGCAGTCTGAAGAATCTGGGTAACAGTTTGCTGTGCAATGACAAAGGTACAGTATTAAGCATATAAACTAATTTATATATTAACAGCATATTTCAATTATTGGTTAAGAACTAAATATCACTGGGAGTATGCTAATTAGTGCAGAAAAATACTTAAATGTTATTTAAAAATTATATAATACAGTAACTAAAAAGATTTCATACATCAATCCTATATGAGGATTTTAGGTATAATATATAACAATATAGAAGAATGATCTAACTGCTATTAGTCATGTTCACACCGTTACATACTCATATTGAGATTACCAGAAACATCTTGTTGCCACAAGGTGGATATAATAATGATTTATGGTTATGAATTTTCTTTTTTCCAAGCCGTCTTTCTTACCAGATGACTCAGTGTAGACACTAGTTAGGGGGACGTGGTAGTAGGGGAAACGTAGCTTGTAGGACATTTTATCAATGAACACTACACCCACATAGCCAAGTGGCTCATACAGGCTGGCGTTTTCCAGGTCTTCTTCACTAGAAAACATCTCCAATCGTTCCTGCATTTCTGTAACCCAAATTGCAAAAAACATAGTTTTCAAAACCAGAACATACTTTTAATTTCCAATGAAAAAAAATTTTAAAAAAACAATAGAGTAAAAAAATGCAGTACATGGGTGGGGTAACTGAATTACAGGGGGAAAAAATAACTATTAAATCAGAAAACCAGAATTCTAATATTAATTATATATTAAATGAGAATAAATACATAAATCATCCAGGTACTGAGACTCACGTAGCTCTTGTGCGACCTCCTCCATAATCTGAGTTGTGACATTTGTTACGGGTGTGTAGCCAAGGCCTTTGAATGATGGGTACTCATCGTCACCAAGAATAGTAGTACTGATGCTGTCATAAGAGATATGTGGGTTTAGCATACTGATGAGGATGAGAAGGCCCAAAAGGAGCAGAGGAAGGATCAGCTCCTGCACAGAGAGAGACAAAGAAACTACACAACAAATACAATGAAACTAAGTCCTACATATTTTTAAATAAAAAAAAATAAATAAAAAAAAGTTTACAGTGAAGCATCTAAGGCCCTGGCTTGTATAATAAAAATCGATGGGCCTTTGTAAAAGGCCAGGATAAGAATATATAGCTCAACAGTTTAAATAAGTCATCCAATGTATAAAGTATATCGTTTAGACATATGTGAGAAAATCTTACTCATATAGTTTTTAAAATACTGAAGAGTCATTCAGTATTCCTGCACATCAACCTCCACAAAAATCAATTTAGGTAAGTGGGCACTTGCTTGGCTAGACCTCACTTGGCAAGAGATCTAGATTCTTCACTTTACTTCTTTTTAAATAGAATATATCATTTGGGGAGGCAAAAAGCCTTCCCAACAGTGCTCTATTTATATAATGTATGCTCAGAAAGAAAGATGATGGAGTAGATATAAAACCTGATGTATTTTCTAGATTCAGAAGAGCCTTGCACAAACTATACTTATTTACCTACAAGCTAGCTAGTTGTATTTTCTTCAGTTTCCTGAAGTGTTCTTACAACTAGATGGAGGAGGTGGAATTTAGGTGTCAAAAATCAAATTTGCACATGTTCACTGATATACTCTGTATGGCCAAATGTATGTGGACACCTGAGCATCTCACCCATACAGCATGTGGGTCTTCCCCAAACTGTTGCCATAAAGTTGGAAGGACACAATTGTATACTGTAGGTGTTGGGTTTGCGCCAGACAACATTTTCCTTGATGGCCAAAAAGCTCAATTTAAGTCCATTTTAGTCACATTTAAACATTTTTACAATGCATGAAGATCCACAGCCCACAAAATTTTTAATAGTGTAACATCAGCATCTAATCAACTACAAGAAAAAAAAGACAGAAGGAAATTGTTCAAAAGGGCTCCACCATCTAGAGCACGTGTCAAACTCAAGGCCCAGGTCATTTTATCTGGCCCGTGAAACGCTCTGAGTTCTCCATTGACTCCGATGTAAACCCGTCCGCGGCTGTAAGAGACGCTCAGAGCAGACACTCCAGCCGTTCATTCACATCCATTAACAACCCGATCACGGCGATATATGACGCTGTGAGCATCAATCAATCAAATCAATAAATAATAACAAATCAATCTGATTGGCAGAGGGTCCTCGGTTCTCCAATGAGATTGAAGCTCACAGCATATTAGACGCCTAGGGGCGTGACAAATCGTCGGTGATCGAGGATTATGGGTAATGTAGGCCTTTCCGCTATCCAAAACATACGAATAAAACTTTATTTCTCATAATCGAAGGAGAAAAAAATCATACTTAGGGCCACATAAACCACATCCGCAGCAAAGTCACATGAAGGCGATTTGAAATTGAGAAATCTCCACAAATTAACTTCAACATGTTCATGAAGAGATTAATTGATGCACAAGGAAGACAGTTTCACAAACAATGGGAGAACAAGTACATGTTTGTACTTCAAGGTGAAAAACCAGTATGTCTTTTGTATCATGAGACGGTGCCAGTCATGAAAGAGTGCAATCTACGTCAGCTATTTAACACCAAACACGGAGCTAAGTATGGGAAATTTAGCCTCCGAGAAAAACAAAGAATTTCAGCAGAATTAAAAGGCAAACTGCAGTCGCAGCAGAATGTGCTCACAAAAGCTACAGCCGAAAATGATGCAGTAGTGAAAGCAAGTTTTATTGTGGCTGAAAAATCGCCCGAGATTCAAAGTCTTTTTCAGAGGGTGCATTTTTGAAGCAGTGCATGCTAAAGGTGTGTGAGCAGGTGTGTTCCTACCAGACACAGACTTTTCAAAATGTCAGTGTGTCAAGAAACACCATCACGGACCGAGTTAAGGAGTTAGCTGGAAATTTAGCAACACTGCTGGCCGAAAAGACACGCAGCTGTCTATTAGCTGTGGATGAAAGCACAGACAACATGGATACAGCGCATCTATCCATCTTTATTAGAGGCCCTCTCCATCACTGAGGAGCTCTTGGATGTAGCTGCCATGCATGGGACCACAACGGGCCGGTACAGTTTTGATGCAGTGCAGAAGTCCGTAAGTAAAAATAAATTGCGTGGGAATAGTTGGTAGGACTAACTACAGATGGTGCACCTGCGATGTGTGTTGGAAAAAAAGTTCTGAATGAAGTTAAGGGTTAATATCATAACTTGTTTATAATATTTTTCTTTATTTGCTTTAATAGTTTGAACACTGATTCAAGTAATGTGGGTTTCAAACTGAACATTTAATTGTTACATCTGTGCAAATGCATATGTAATATTTGTAAGTTGAATGCATTATTGAATTATTGAATGTTATTTAGCAATATAATAAAGTGTAGCTTACTTTATTTTAAATTACATTGCATTTTGTTACATTCATACTGTTAATGTGGCCCATCAAGTGCAACCATTATGCTGATGTGGCCCTCGGTGAAAATGAATTTGACACCCCTAATCTAGGGCCTTATTAGAAGCAAGTGAGGCATAAGAATTTATTTATTTTAACATTCAGTATTTACATTTACATTTATTCACTAATCTACCAGTAATCTACCAGCAGGCATTTTCTGGATTCAGTAATCGACCAGCATGCATTTTATGGCATGCACTTGCTACTTCACAATCTGCCTTATGATGAGAAACATGGCTGAACTGCTTTTTGAAAGCTTCTTTTGCTTTTTAGTCAATTACGTTATACATACTGTATAATAACACAATTATGTTACTGACATTTCATAATATGTTCAAAAAAATGTTTGGGGCGGCTGTGGCTCAGTCGGTAGAGCGGGTTGTCCACTAATCGTGGGGTTGGTGGTTCGAATCCCGGCCCGGGTGATCCC
>JAFFST010052556.1:24535-46188 GCA_022414735.1 Noturus placidus
TTTTTCACACAGGGCCATGATGGTTTGGATTTTTTTTCACCTTTAATAATAAACACCTTCATTTACAAATTGCATTTTGTGTTTACTTGTGTTGTCCTTGACTATTGTTTAAATTGGTTTGATGTTCCGAAACACTTAAGTGTGACAAACATGCAAAGGAACAGGAAATGAGGAAGGGGGCAAACACTTTTTCACACCACTGTATACATTGATATGATGCTCTAGGTTCAGTATGTCTCTCACTAAACCTAAGGTACAAGTTCCAAAGAAAGAGTCCTTTTTTCTCCCTTACAGTGGGAAATGGAAATAAGGTCTGATTCTCTGTTATTCTGTTAGTCATTACCTTTTGTTTGCGTATTTTTTTCTGTTCAGCCATGAGCACGACCAGGTTCTCTCTGGCCATGGCCACATCCTGAGTCTCACTGCTATCTGGAGGAGAATCTGGAGTGTCTGAATCCTTATCACTCTCCTCCTTGTTAAAACTCTCTTTCCTCTGTTCACCTCGCCACTTTCTGCGGTGCCTGCTGCGTTCCTGCTCCCAACTTAAGAGAAATGAAAGAATCAGGAACAGACTAGGACGTCATTCAGTAGGAACTGAATTTGTTTCTGATATTCAAAAACAACCCCCTTAACTTTGATTGAATTTGAATTTCATTGGGGAAAACAGCAATACAGACAACTTGACATTCAAATTAATGTTACTGCTATAGTAGTTAAAACATGACCCAAAAATGATCAAAAATTTAAAAAAAAAAATATGTGGTTTAGTGTAAACAGGGATTTCACTTAATAAAGTTTTAGTTTGAATTGTCTTCTGCCTTGTGTATGTGCATTTTTACACTCACCATCCACGTATATAGTTATAGAAAGATTCTCACTCTGCAATGGTTAGCAGGTGTTTGGATGTGTCAATCTGGATCTCCATGTTTGTGTTGTCCAGCTCCATTAGCCGTTTTCTGATCTCCATTTGCTGTCTGAAGGCTTCTATTAGCTGTTCCCTCAGCTGGTCTATCTGAGCACGGCTCTGCTGTGTGGAGTGAGCATGGACCTCTGCTACAATACCACAAGGGGGCAACAGTGAGCCAGAGTCTGTTTCAAGGGGCTCAACAGCAACAAGTGTCATATCCCTGTCAGATAGTTGCTATGGTGTGGGGGAGGGGTCTGAGTATGTAGCCAGGTGTAAACAACCTATAAAGTACTCAGGTATATAGAAGTGAGAGCAATAAGAACAAATTTATGCTTTGTGAAAAATGTTACTAGTTCTGACAAATATTATAGCTTTTGTTTACTTTAAAACAGCACACCAGTCCAATACAGTAAATAAATGAAGGCCACTAAGCCCAATAATAAAATTCACATATGACTGTGAGTTCACTGTAAAAAACCACAATGCAACAGATGGTTGTACATTGTTTCAATTCTATTCAATTTAGTTCAGTGGTTACAGACTTTTATAGCTGCAATGAACTAGAAATTATATCAGGGACTTGTTACTTGTTAGTGTTAATGCCATATACTGTATGAGCTCATTCCTTGCCAGACTATTCATGACATGAAAATTTGGACTGGTAAATAATTTCAACAGCATTGTCGTAGTGCAATAAGGGGTCAAATGGCTGTGTAAAATGAACCAAAAGTTGGAAGAAGTGAGGTACCCTGCACATGTCGTATGTCTGTTCTGTCAGCATTGCTCTGATGACCAGATTGTTCAGTGATCTTCTTCTTCAGTCTCTGTATCTCACTGCGCAGGTCTGCGATGATGCTGGTGTACTGGGCAATGTGGTAGGACACATTCAGCAAATTTCTCTTCACCTACAGAGAGAGAGAGAGAGAGAGAGAGAGAGAGAGAGAGAGACAGAGAGAGATCTCATAAATCTCTCATAGCAAATCCATCCATCCATCCATTTTCTGTACCACTTATCCTAGCCTATCCCAGGGTACATGGCTCACAAGGCGGAGGACACCCTGATGGGGTGCCAATCCATCGCAGGGCACAATCACACACACACTCACACATTACAAACAATTTAGAGATGCCAATCAGCCAACAACGCATGTGTTTGGACTGGGAAAGGCAACCGGAGTACCCCAAAAAAACCACCAAAAGCACAGGGAGAGCATGCAAATTCTGTGAATCAAACCCCCGACCATGGACCCAGAGATGCAAACGTGCTAACCACTAAGCCTCCATCATAGTAAATGTGTCTCTAGCTATGTCTTTCTATTTTAATGTAAACAATAAATCATTGATCCAACCTCCAGTGATATGCTGTATAATTATGTTACCATGTTCGTGAGTGTGTGTGTGTGCATACTCACCCGTGTGCGGATGTTTTTGGCACGATCAGCATAAGTCAAAGTGTTACGGGACTCTTCAAAGGCAGATGAAGCAGGACTAATATGAGCTATCATTACTGTCCGACTGTTTCCACCAAGTGAGTCCTGTCAGTCAGACACAAGAGAAAAGTTAATTTTCATTGTATAGCTACAAAATGTGAAATGGCACAAAATATATAAAGTAAATACAGTAGAAGATAGGCTAGCTATACTGCTACAAATGGGTGACAAATCAAAGGAGTGGCCCTGTTATGGTTTGGGAGAATGTTTCTGGCATGGTTTGTGTCCACTTCTCTCCTTCAAATCAATGCAAATCAACACAAAGTTATTCTGATTATGCCATGATGAAGCATTTCTATCCTGATGGAAGTGGTCTCTTCCAGGATGACACTGCTCCATCCACAGGGCATGAATGGTTTAAAAATCATTTGGACTCCTTTGGCTTTGGCCTCACCACACTCACCAACCCCCAACTGAACACTTATGGGAGATTTTAGCCCGAAGTGTTGGATAACGCTCTACACCACCATCATCAAAACACAAACTGAGGTAAGGATTTTGTTGCATCCCTCCATTACAGTTGTAGAATCTGTTCTAGTGGCTCATGGTGGTCCAACACCTTACTAAGAATCTATAACCTAGTTCTTCCTTTAATTTGTCACTTGTCTATAGCCATGTGTTGGATAGGTATGAGAGCGAGAGCTTCATGTCTCAACCTTAAGCAGTCGTGTCAGCTTGCTGTCTCTGTAGTTGATGTATTTGTTGCCATTTTTCTCACTCAGAGCATTGATACAGTTTCCAAGTGCCAAAAGAGACCTGTTTATGTGAGCTCCTTCCTTTAGCCTCTGTCCCCTGTTCTGTGTCTAAAAGTGGGACAAGAAATAGATTATTACAAAGTATAGTCTATAGTCTAACAAATTATAGTATGGGGTGTTCACTGCTGCAATTTAACAGGATCCAATGCCAGTCAATCTACTTTCATAAACACATACAAGCAAAACAGATCACTAAACTTTTTTTTTAGATCTCTTTTTCATACACAGTTCTTTCATCTATTCTTCTGTTTTGAGATTGCACACATTTACTTCTAACTGACAAACCAAAATTTCAATTATATGAATCCAAGATCTCAAAGATATGAATCATTCTATGACCAGACAACCAGAGACATGCCTCTGGGCAAACTGGTTGCTGGGCCCTGCATACATTTCCAAGCATCTCCGGTTGGTTAACACATATACTTGTTTCCATGGTAGACGCACATTGCTGGTTACTGGCGTAACCGTGGTTCTACGAATGGTGGAAGACCGCCACATGGTGGAAGGAGTCACGTCTCAAACAGTAAATCAAGAATCTCGTATGATTCAGTCACACGTGACCTTGACCGATGGCGTGTCCGAAGTTATATCAGTTTACGTCATGGTGACCTAGTCATTCTCGCAATCTGAGTGACCAGAGACTCTGGCGGTCTTCAATCGTTTGTAGAACCACAGTTACCCAGTAAACTGCATTCTATTTCACTGTTCAAAACCACCAGAGACAGTCAGTACATGGTGGACCATGAATACAGTCAAGTCATGAGGACCACAACCTATGCATTGTCTGGTAAAACAGTCAAAGGAATAGGGGCCACATTAAGCCTGTAAAACCTTGTGAATGTGCAAGGTGATGCCCATGTGACCGCTGCACATATCTCAGAGAGGGGCACACCATGCAATGCTGCCCAAGAAGTGGCCATTGCCTGAGCTGAATGACACCTGAGAGATGTCAGAGCTTATGACCTGTCATGTGATATGCCTCAAGTATTTACTACCCAGTGAACGAGTCTTTGCTACGACAAGATATTGTGGACTCATTGAGGGAGCATGAAACTCGCCTACTCTCATGGTTGATGTTATAGCCACATGCAAAGCAGTCTTCATAGAAAGACTCCTAATATCTAGGAGTGGCTGGAGAATGTCATTTGTCCAATAAGTACTGCAGGAATTCAAATACCATGCTGATGAGACAGTCAACTGGACCCTAGCATTCATGAGTGTCTTCTCAAACCCAGGGGCCAGATGCATAGCTTCAAATTGTCCAGGGAGGGATGCCACAGCACCCTGTTCATCTGTGACAGCAGATCCCTCTGAGCTGGCAGTGGCTGAGATGGACCAGTTGTGAGAGTTGATAGAAGGCTGAACCAAGGCATCGCTGGCCAACAGAGGGCTACTAGAAGGAGCCTTTGATGCTTCTTCTGTATATGCCTCAGGACAGACCAGAGGAGTGGAATAGGGGAAAGGCATAGAGAAGGAGGTCTGGCCATTTGTGGGGCCCGGGCATCCTGGTCCAGTAAACCTTGTCCCTTGTTCTTGACAACCACAGTGGGCAGTGTGCCATTGCCTTGCTGGCAAAGATGTTCATGGATGCTGTTGTGTAAGTCCTCCAGATTGCCTGGACAACTTCCTTGTGTAGACACCATTCCCCTGGCTTGAGCCCTGAACAAGAGTGTGAGTCTGCCACACTGTTGCAACGGCCAGGGATGCGTGCTGCTTTGACCATCAGAAAGTGTTCATCTGCCCACCACAGAAGCACTCGTGTCAGCCACAGACAGGGTAAAGACCTTGTACCTCCCTGCTGATTGATTAAAAACACCTCTATGGTGTTGTCAGCCTTTATCAGAATGTGTCTCCCTGAGAGTTCCCTCCTGAAATGTCTCAGGGAGAAAAATACTGCCCACAACTCCAGATGGTTAATGTGAGATGCACCTAGCTGTGGGTTTCAGCTGCCCTCTATGCCTCAGTGTTGCCAAAGAACTCCCCACCCAATGAAGTAAGTGTCCATGGTGACCACTTCCCTGCATGCTGGGGGCATCCCTATTGGTACGCGTCTTTGAAGAAACCTCTCTCTCCTCCAGCATTTCAGAGAGGCAGTGCAGCTGGTCATGACTCAAACTAGAGTGGATGACAGATGAGGCTGCTGTGAGAAGGCCTGCCAGCCAAAGGAAGTTCACAAAGGGCAGCTTGTAATGAACCTGGAACCTTCCTACGGTTCTCCGCAAGGCCTGCATTCTGCCTTCAGTGAGGGTGGCCCTCACTGACCTGAAGTCCAAGTGAATACTCAGGAAGCACACTGACTGGCGTGGGGTGAGGGACCTCTTATGAAGGTTTACCTTCAGACACAAGGTTGCAACATGATGTAACAGGCGCTGTTTGTTGGTGGCAGCTTGCTGAGGTGTTCTGGCATACAGCAGCCAATCATACAAATATGGGAGAATCAGTGCCCTCCCACTGAAGAGGTTCCAATGCCACCTGAACAAACAGTGAGAAGACCTGGGGAGAAAGAGGGAGGCCGAATGGTAGGACTCGGAACTGATATGTCTTGTCCTGAAATGTGAACTGATCTTCTGTGGTGCAGGGCAGTGGGAATATGGAAATATGTGTCAAGTCCACTGAGGTGAACCACATTCCAAGTTCGATAGCATGTCAGACATCAACCACCCATAAAATGACGAAAGGAAGATTCTTGAGGCTCTTGTTTAAGCATCTAAGGTCCAAGATGAGAGCCTCTGGCCCATCCTGTTCTGCCAAAGAAGAAAATATTTTGAGCATAATACCCTGGGATGAGTCTGTGGGTCTACTGGCTCTATTGCACTCTTCTCCAGGAGCTTCCGAACCTCCACTGATAGGGCCTGACAAGGTCCAGGGCCTGACAAGGTCCAGGGCCTGACAAGAGTCCTGGACCTTTGTGGGGCATGTTTGGGTGCTCACAGACACAGCTATATAGCTCGAAACACAGCTATAGTGAGGAGCAAACTCCAACCCCAAAACTGTGCAGAACTGCGAGAACTGCGAGATTTCTCCACAAGAATGACAGAGACAGAGTGTGACGTAAGCAGAAACAGTTATAGCTTCCCACACACCCTCAGTCAAGGTCACGTGTGACTGAATCTTACAAGATTCTCGATGTAATACACAAGATGCAGCTCCTTCCACCATGTGCTTCCTCTTTCCAAAAAAATGCTGCCATGAATTTTTTTCTCTCAAGTGGAAAAAAAGCCTGCTTAAAAGGCATGAGTGACATGCAGCTGATTCAAAGAACCATTCTGTGAAGAGCAGTGGTAGCTCAGTGGTTAAGGTGTTGGTCTACTGCTCAGCAAAGCCAAGCTGCCACCACTGGACCCTTGAGCAATGTAAGTTGTTCTGGATAAGAGCATCTGCCAAATGCCATAAATGTGAAGCTTCTAGTATAAACCTGACTGGTAGATGATTGCTTGAAGCCAATAATATACAGTATTGTTATTTTAGAGAATGTTTCACAAACTTAATCTATTTTCTAATGAGAACATATTTATTACCAAGAAACCTAATTTCCCTTTCTTAAGTGCTTTTTTCATTAGCTATTATAATTTAAACCAATTTATTAAAAACAAAGACAGGTGCAACAAACAGTATTACATGGCTATAAAAATGTAGAATAGTGCACTATAAAATATTGTAAACATGCACATCTGTCCTACTTACTTTTGGTGCTAATGTCTACACAGAGCTTTTAGGTGCAATTGGCTTGCACGAATTTACATCATCTACCACAATTACACACATGGACTCAGCGCACAATAACAGGTTTGTTTTATACCTGTGCAGCACGTTCAGAGCCGGCAAGGTCGATCATAAACAGCCGAGCAAAGCGGACCTCCTGCAAGACATCTCTGCAGCGACTCTGCTGCCGCACGGCAACCTGGAGTACGGCATGAGAGCGTGAGGATGTCTGATTAGCCGCCGTTGGCTCCTGAGTCCGCTGCTTATTCCCCTTCATCAACAACTCCATGATCTAATAAACAGAAAAACACAAAGATAAGGAGAGACTTAGAAATATCATTCAGCATTCACCTATTTTAAAAATTTTTGAGTTTTGCTAATATTACTACTTTATGTAAAGTTACAAGGTGGTTTATTTAAGCAATTAAGAACTTTACAGCATTAAAAAAAGACTAAATCCACTACAAAGATGTCATTAAAATTCCTCCTCTTGAGGAAATACAGGAGCTTTGCTTTCATCTCATGTGTTTTTGTTTACATTTTCACCTGTTGTGTTTCTATCCTAGAACTGTCTCCACCCCGTCCTATCATTGGTGTGTTACCTGATTGTGCCTACCTGATTTGTGTTTATACCTGAGTTTGTCTATACCCTGCTGGTTTCCTCAAATTTCTCCTGTTTCCTCCCACCTCCCAGAAATATGTCAATAGGTGGATTGGCTAAGGTAAATTTCCCCTAGGTGTGAATGTGTGTGCATGGTGCCCTGTGATGGGCTGGCATCCCATCCTGGGAGTATTCCAGGGATAGGCTATGAATCCACTGAAAACCCTGGCCAAGGAAAACCAATTGAAAGTGAGTGAGTGTTTCTTTTTCTCATTGCCAAGTCTTATCCTGTTTCAAGCATAGGTTCTTATATTATAGTTTTGGGCCTATGTGTATTATTTCCTGGTTTTGACCCTCAACTGTTTTTACGATTATGAATCATTCTAGTTTGTTGCAATCTGCCTGTGCTCTGACCCCCCACATCTGATAACAATTCATTGATAGCACACGCAACGTTTTTACACTTGTGTCCTGCCGTTATACATCATACATTACACAAGACACAGGTTAGTCAAGAACAAAAAATTATTCATATAAACATTGAAATATACAGTATGTGAATAATCTGTATATACACCATTTGCTTGTTCAACTGCTGCTTCATAAGCTGGGAGTCAAATTAATGTGGGTGGAAATTCTGAAAAATTAGCATAGCAAATTAACTTCTCCAAATTAAATCATCACTATGACTATGAAGCATCTATTAAGTACATACATATCACAGTTCTGGATAGAGATAAGTAATTCTTGCCCTCAAGGCTATCACAGGCAATTTTAAGAAAACCTATTTTAACCTATTTTATTTTTTATACTATTTTATAAATAAATTATTTCAGATAATCATTTGCACTTGATGAGAAAGTGTGTAACTGACCTCACGGGCATTAACAGTGGAGACCTCTGTGATGCCGGCTACCTGGATCTCCCCTTTTGAGTCCTCCCTCAGGTCCAGAAAGCCAGAGGCTGGATTCAGCAGGTCCCGGATCATCTCATTGTAGATCTGTAGAGAAAACAGTGCTCAGTGTCCAAACATCAAAAATCATTATATTCATGCATACATAACTACACTCAGAAATATATTAATTTATTGGTGTAATATTTAATTAAAATCCATTTCTCCACTGTATAAATATTGCAAGTTTTTCAGTGCGGCCTCATGACCTGGACCTGAAAAGAACATTACACAACACTTTAAAAACCTTACAGTGGTTCACTGAAACCAGGTACAGGGCATAACCACATCCCGAGCGACTGCATTCACTTCAAAAGCTGTAATTTTTTCAGCACCAAATGGAACATTTTCTCCACATTAGTGAGGATGCTTTCATGTCTCCTAAGAAGGTGATTATTTCAGGGTGATTATGAAGTATATAAAAGCCCCCCATTTCAGGAAGGAAGTGATTAGATGCACACACATACAAACCAAAAATAAATGGGGAAAAAAGAAGTAGACAGAGAAGAGAAGGAGAGGAGTGTGCATGACATTCAGTTATTTAGTTCCATGTTTTATAAAGAAAAAGAGTTACAAATGAGCTTGAAAGCACACATCTATTAACAAGCCTATTCATCCCTAGAGACTGTCAAGACACTATAATCTAAAAACATGAACAAGTCAGATTACAGAAGCATATCATACGTTTAAACAACATGAGTATCTAAGTCTTATGCTTATAATACTCTAAATAGTGTATATAATGGTATTATGTTAAACCTTATTAAATGCCTACTGCATTTACGGTGCCCTGCGATGGAATGGCACCCTGTCCAGGGTGTACCCCGCCTTATGCCTGATGCTCCCTGGGATAGGCGCCAGGTTTCCCGTGACCCTGAAAAGGAGTAAGCAGTAGAAGATGGATGGATGAATGGGTGGATGGACTGCATTTAGGGAATCTGAAGCTCTCTCGCTGTGTTTGATTAGGGGAATTTATAGAAAATTACACATTCCTGAATGAGTTGAACGTGGTTAATGGTGACTATATATTATTTATGTCTTAGTTTTACTGAAGCTACAAGTATCTAGCTATTAATTATGTTGCACTATGCACAAAAGCAATTAATTATGGCCATTATTTACTGACAATAAACATAAATTGAAAATAATTTTTGTCCATTATAGTATTTTACTGCAAATACAGAGGCACTTGTGTAATTTATTCTTCATTTGTCATTTCTCATGTCACTAACTTTGTCCATTTTTTTGTCAACTAAAGTAATGAAATCTGAATGCGGGATCGCAATGCTGTAATATTAAAGAATGAGTTGCTGTATGAGTATGTAGTTCAGGGGCACTTTAAAAAAGTTTCAAGCATAAACCCCTTTAAAATGTATGATTATAAAAGGAAATATACATTCAAACTGGGGTAACCTACCTAGTCAGGACCACCAAAACGGTCCTGACAGCATAAAGTGCCGTTTACAAAGGCCATTTTTTGTTATTTTTTTTAATATATAGGTAAAACTATTTCTCTGTGTTTACTGCATTTAAGGTTAGAGGCAGACTTAGAAGTAGGTGTAGAATAATCTTATTACATATAAGTAGTTGGATACAGACAAAATATGTGTAACATATACATCATGTCCTAAAATTCCACAATAAAGAGTGTGTGTGTGTGTGTGCGTGCATGCGTGCGTGCATGCGTGTGGTGTGTGCGTGTGTGTGTGTGTGTGTGTGTGTGTGTGTGTGTTTTTTGGAAGTTGATGAGATAGAAAAAGGCACCAGATGGGTCCTTTCCAAATCACAGTCATAAACCAACCTTCAACTTCTTTGTGTGTGTGAGTGGAGACAAATATTCTCCTCCTCAGAGACAGTAGAGCAGCTCCACCAGGGCCAGAGATCAACCAGCAACTGTTACGGCCCTCTATGTGGCCGAGTCTCAATGGTCAACTCTGGTTTTTCATCACTGCATTCAGACGGGTAGCGCAGCTGGTGTTCAGAGTAACATTTTTTCCCCAATGTCCTGCATATCTGCGTTATTACCATTCTGCTCTGTAACCTTTACATGACCAACCTGTGCATGATTGTGCCCTTGTACATGACCTGACTGCTGGTCCATTCAAATTCTTGGAAGGGGGTTTTATAATAAAGATCAATCAATTATGTTCCCTTCCTTTCTTTCTCTTTGCTGCCAGGCTCTTGTTGGCTGAATAAAGCTCTCAGTCGCTTTTCTTTCTAGACTTTTCACATTTGACACATAATGACAGTTTGCTATAACTCTTACAGTACAGACATTTCTTTTTTAGATCTCAGGCAGTTGTATAATATGGAAAGTATGTGTTAGGAAAGTTTAAGGTAGAACTTTATTATGGACAAGCAGTAGAAGTTTATGACAGTGATGGATATGGGGAAGACAGAATTAATGGAATAAGTATTCTTATTCTTATAAGTATTCTTAAACAGCGTTGTTGAATTATTATATTTGAGGGTAATAACTTTCCTTTCACAGGGACCTGTATGGCAGACACACCACATAACCAACAACTAATAATAAGTGGATTAAAAAATGTGTTATTCACTATAGAAAAATGTAAAAAAAAATCTTTGACAAGAGGCTTTTTTTTACATTTATGGAAGGAGTCTCAGGTGTTGATGC
This sequence comes from Noturus placidus, assembly GCA_022414735.1. Lineage (NCBI taxonomy): Eukaryota > Metazoa > Chordata > Actinopteri > Siluriformes > Ictaluridae > Noturus > Noturus placidus. Next base: position 35,584 of record JAFFST010052556.1, read on the forward strand.
CTTGTAACATTCAGGAAGTTTTTCACCCTGGAGAGTCATCAGAACAGAGGATTTTACACTTTCTGGGTTCTCAGTAATATGATAAGCAGTTTTTGTTTTTTTTTTAGAACTTTTGTAGAGAGAAAAAAGAGAGCCCAGTGATAGAACAACTGTTATCCATCCATCCCATCCAATCTTCAACCGCTTACTCCTTTTCACTTAAGAAGTATGATATGTCAATCATTTATTACAGTTTGCAATTGTTGATCAGTTGCTGTGGTATAAATATTTCGGGAAGTGCTGTTACTGGAAATTAATCAACATTCAGGGCAGTGGTGGCTCAGCGGTTAAGGCTCTGGGTTACTGATTGGGAGGTTGGGGTTTCAAGCTCCAGCAATATCAAGCTGCCACTGTTGGGCTCTTGAGCAAGGCCCTTAGCCCTCTCTAGTCCAGGGCCGCTGTATCATGGCTGACCCCAGCTTCCTGACAGGCTGAGGTATGTGAAGAAAAGAATTTCACTGTGCTCTAATGTATATGTGACTCATAAAGACTCATTTTCATTAAAAGTAACTCTGCTTTGTGCAAACTTTAATACTCCACTGTTTTCCTGTCATGTCGTATTCCTTACCTAATGGTGTTTTTATCTGTCAGATTGCTGGTCGCATACTTTGTCCAGCTCATATGCTATTTCAGTATGTTTAAAATGTGTTAAATATTATAATGGCTATAAGGCCACAGTTAAATATCTTATAATTTGTACATACTTTTGAATTTACTGGGACAGTGGGTTGTGAGTTTAGTAGAATTCTCGTAACTGTAATCTTACCTCCAAGTAAGACATGGAGACATTGTATTGCATGTCATCACTGGTCTCTTCAATAGCTTTGAACAGGTCGTTAAGAGTGCGGACATAAATGCCAGGCTCCTTATCCGTCCCCAACATAGTGTAAGTCTTCCCACAACCTAAGTATGTATATATACACACACACACACACACACACACACACACACACACACACATACACAGACACATAAATAAATAAAATTACTCAGAATACAAATACTCAGATACTGACATACACTATGTGGCCAAACGTTTGTGGACACCTGACCATCACATCCGAGTGTGGCTCTTCCCTAAAACTGTTGCCACAAAATTGGAAGCACACAATTGCTACAGCATTACAGATTCCCTTCACTGGAACTAAGTTGTCCTGCAACTAGCCCTGACCTCAACCCCACCTTAGGATGAACTGGAACACTGACTGTACCGCAGGCCTCCTCACCTGACATCAGTACCTGACCTCACTAATGCTCTTTGTGGCTGAAAGGGAAAATCCCCACAGCCACGCTATAAAATCTAGTGGAAAGCCTTCTCAGAAGACTGGAGGTTATTATAACAGAAAACAGGGGGACTAATTTTCAAAAAGCACATATGGATATGGTAGTCTGTAGTCCACAAACTTTTGGCCATATAGCATTCTCTTGTATTATATTTATGTTTTACACCAACCATTTCTATATAATTTAAATAGAGAGAACATATGTTTATTGAACAAGCACAGTGAGTCCAAAGGTCCTTTCCTGTTGTTCATGATCAGGTTTGATGTATCCTGAGCTTTTTATAGGCAGCTCTCCGACAAGAAAAGATGCTACGCTGGCTTTAGAGATGGACGGTGATTAAAATAGAGAGTAAACACTGGAATAAATGGAAAGCCTCCTCCATAATAAGATTCAATTAATCACACACAGCGTAAACATTGGATTTAGCAGAGTAGCTACAGAGTAGTGCTTTCGATTTCAATTCTTATATGACAAAACTGAACATATAACTAAAATTCGCTTATGTATGTTTAAGCTTTAAGCAAATCAAGTTCTAATATTATATCCTGAATTCAGAATAAGCACTTAGTTCATCATTTTCTGTCAAGTCTTTTAACTCCACCACAGTGAAAATGGCAGATGCAAATGTCTCATGGGACTAATTTGTGTTGGTTATCAAAAAGTTATCTTTTTATCTCATATTTTGGTGTTACAAGTGCAATTTGTTTCTAGACCATTTGTTTCTCTATCCAATTTCAAATCCTTTCCTGTCACAGATTGTCTTATATTGTCCTTTAAAATAAATTGAAGGAGAAGGCTTCAAGGCTTGGTAATGTTTTAAATGCAGTTGCAAATAGCCTAACAAGCAGAATACAGGTCAAAAATTTGAAAAATAAAATAAAACACGTTTATAGGACAGACAGATATGCCATGTGTTCAGCTCAAGTGGCTAGTATAAAGCTACACAGAAACTTTACAAAGCAAAGACAGCTTTCACCACAGAGACCAAACAAACCAAAGAAGCCAATTAATGTCTTAAGGCTTGTGAATACTTAGAAGCTCATGTGTTCTTAGACACTAGATGTCTCCTAGGCTTAACAACCCTAAAACATTAGTATCCCATTAGAAAGACATATGCACACACTCATTTCCTTGTACAGAGTAAAGGATGACACACTAACCTGTGGGTCCATAGGCAAACACAGTGGCATTGTATCCTGATATAAGGCCCTCAATTAACCCTTTTGTAGTGGTCCTGTATACCTCCTCCTGTTCATAACACACAGGGTTGTTTCTGTATTTATAATCATCTCTTATATCATACAGATGTTATAATTCAGAATATATTCAGTCATGCTTGATTTAATGCTAAATGCATGCCATGCAACTCACATGGGCTTCATGAGTTCAAATTGAGGCCTACCTGTGTGGCTGTGTAGTCAAAGGCCCCATCAAACATATATGTCTTCTCCCTGGAACGATGTGCTCGCAGGATGTTGTCCGGATCCTCCAAAGGGTCCATCAGCACTACCATCTGAGAGAAAGAGACAGCAGAAATACAAAGAGATGGATTTTTTTTCAGTCTCATAACTGATAATGAGGGACATTAAAAGTGGTAGACAGTAGACACCAAAGCTGTCAAAACCATTTACATAAAGATTCAAATGCAACTTAACATTAATGACCCTCAAACAGAGGAGTCCATAGAGTAGACTATATGAAGCAGCTCTACACTGTGTGATCACACAAAACAGAGAAATTGAAAGTTGTTTGATTTTCCTAAGGAAATAAAATCAATTCTTAAACTTATTATTATTATAAACTTACAAATTTCAGTTTTATTTTTATTTTATTTTCCCACTGTAAGGTTCCCTTTTCTCTGATAGGTTAAGTACAAATCTACTATCTTTAAATTCGGTTGATGCAAATCCAAAATGACTTTTTGACACTATTTATTTCACATGATTACACTGTAGAACCTGAATAGTACACTATATCTGATGTAACTGGTACAAATAAATAAAAAATAATATAAAATTGAAAAGTTGTATCTGATTTTAACTAAATAGCTCAATATTTTAGAATCAACTGAATTGTCTAATGTTGCTTTATAATTACAAGTTCTCAACATCATCATTAAGTGATACAAGGATCATTTTAAGGAAATACATGCTTAATAGACTTGTGTAAAATACAGGATCTAAAAAACATGATTTTTTATATCATGTTTTGTCATGTTTTTCTTTTTTTTATTTGAATAGTAATGGCATAGTAAAATTTGTTCTGACAGTCCTTGTGAACACAAGAAGAAAAAGCACAACTAAAAGGTCTCTTTTCGTTCTATGACACATATTATCTGAATCGTTATGTAAAAGCAGTTGGTTACAACTGCTAGGGCGGCTGTGGCTCAGGTGGTAGAGTGGGTTGTCCACTAATCGTAGGGTCGGTGGTTCGATTCCGGGCCCACATGACTCCACATACCGAAGTGTCCTTGGGCAAAACACTGAACACTGAAGTTAGCACCTTGCACGACAGCTCTCACGACAGGTGTGTGAGTGTGTATGTGTGAATGGGTGAATGAGACACAGTGTAAAGAGCTTTGGATAAAAGTGTTATATAAGTGCCCCATTTATTTATAACCCCAATTCCGAAAAAGTTGGGGCAGTATGGAAAATGCAAAAAAACAACAAAAAGAAAATTCTATTCACACCGTACTATATTGAAAACACATTAGTAAAATATTAATTGATGTTTTACTTTGTGAATTTAATTTATTTTTAAAAATATTCACTCAATTCAAATCTGATTTTGCACTTCATAATGCACCACACATTCTCAATCAGAGACAGGTAAGGACTGCAGGCAGGCCATGCTAGCACCCACACTCTCTGCTTACGCAACCAGACGCTTGAAATCTGGGCAGAATGTGGTTTGGTATTGTCCTAATCTGGATGGCAGCATATGTTGCTCCAAAATGTATACATATCTTTCTGCATTAATGATGTGCAAGTTACTCATGCCGTGTGCACTGACACGCCCCCATACCATGACACACGCTGGCCTGAATGGTCCTTTTCCTCTTTGGCCTTGAGAACATCCGGCCATTTTATCTAAAATCTATATGAAATGTTGACTCATCAGACCACAAAACACGATTCCACTGTGCTACTGTCCATCTCAGATGAGCTTCTGGACAGTGTTGATGTATGGCTTCTGCTTTGCTTTGTAAACCCATTAACTTGGATCTGTGGATGCAGCGGCGAATGGTGTCGCACGAAGGTTTACCTAAGAGCCGATGGAAGGATATCCATTATAGACTCATGATGGTTTTTACGTCTGAGGGATTGGAGCTCACACGCATTCAGAATGTTTTTCTCAAAGTGTTGGATTATTCACTTATGCATCTGTTAACAGATTGGTGAGCCTCGACCTCTCCTTGTTTTTGAAGAACCTTTTTGGAGGTTCCTTATATACTGTGATTAGACGTTTGCCTCACCTGTTTCACATCACCTTCTTCAACTTGTCACATCGCTATTAGTCCTAAATAGCCCCTGTTCCAAATTTTTTTGGAACGTGTTGCATGCATCAATTTCAAAATAAACATTTACAAAATAAACCATTTCCCATATTGTCCCAACTTTTTCAGAATTGGGGTCGTAAATGCTTGCAGACCTATCGGGCGGCTGTGGCTCAGTCGGTAGAGCAGGTTGTCCACTAATCCACTAACCGTGGGGTTGGCGGTTCGAATCCCAGCCCGGGTGATCCCATGCTGAAGTGTCCTTGGGCAAGACACTGAACCCTAAGTTGCCCCCAATGGCAAGCTAGCACCTTGCATGGCAGCTCTGCTACCATTGGTGTGTGAATGTGCTCTCATTAGTAAGTCGCTTGTAAATGTAAAAATGATATTTCTGTAAAGCTGCTTTGAGACAATGTACCATTGTAAAAAGTGTTATATAAATTAAATTATTAGCAAGACATACTATTCTGATTATTCTTACAATCATATTCATTTAGACTAGCACATTTTGTACTGGAGTTGAAAAAAAATTATTTAAAAAAGCACATGTAACACCAAGCAACAATAAGGAGCTTGTTATTTTTGTTACGTTATTATATATGTCAGTTTGTTCTATGTGCCATTGGTGTGTCTGTGTCTGTGGTGGGCTGGGTTTCCTTTTTGTCTCCTCCCCCTTCTCGATCGGATCGGTTGCTTGCAAGCTGCCGGAAGTGTACTTAAGCCTTGTCAGTTTTCATCCCAGGGCAGATCATTACCTTTGTGTTGTGTTAGAAGAGAAGTGCATTTCGCCTGTTTTGAATAATTTACCTGTTTATGACTATTTCACCTGTTTTGACTTTGTTTATGCTCTGTCCCATTACAGCTCACGTATATGTATATATGTATATAGTCTTTTGTTATTTAAACACACTAATAGTCACCTTTGTAAACAGTGCACGGTTAGAAGTGGTTAGTAGGAAGTCAGTGCCATTTGTGTTTCACCTTTTCCCTTGCTTTGGGTTAGCCAGGGAGTGAGGGAAGATTGTTTATCTTTGGTTTTTTTTTTTTTTTCTTGTAGTTTAGTTAGGTAAAGTTTGGTAAAGTTAGAGGGATTTTTTTGTTTATTATTTTATTTTGGCCTGGCCGGCTTCTGAAGAAAAGACCACTGTGTGTATAAAATAAACAACCCAAACGCAATCTTGGTCTCGCCAACTTTTTCTTTCTTTCTTTTTTTCTTTTTGTATGTTGCGGCCCGACCTAGACCGGGTTCGTAACAATTTTGTAATAGAGAATATGTCCTTCTGTTACATTCTGACCTCATCATCAGATCTGAAAATGTTTTGTTAATGCAGCGAGAGAGCATGTCAATGTAAACTAGTGGTAAATATTACTTTTGTTTCATAAGTTTGCTCGTTCTGTCCTCTTTTCTGCAGATTGTTTTCTGGAAATTATGCTGTTGGAGCAAAAATGGGCATGAACCTGAAACCTTGTTGTGTCAAGAGCTCCACTCATGCTGGAGTGCTGTGAAGCCCACTGCTCACGCTGCAGCTGCCTGTGACTGGCCGACACAACCCCCACCCCCCGCCAATCGTTTGATGAGCTCTCAGATACACACACTTCTGCTTTGAAGCCTATTGTTTGAAATGCACAAGGGGAGATCTGACTTTTAAAAGAGCACAATTAAAACATCAAACAAGGTAAACTCAAGTCTATAAAAAGGGGATGAAAACTGAAAAGGAAAAAAACTTTAAATATATCCAAAGGTAACATTAAATATAACATATCAATTATCTTCAACAATTCTCTTTCAGTTAGTGAAACTAGTATCTTAGTTTTCAAAAAACAGTTGTTCCTGATAATTAACCTGTGATCTTCAGTGGTGTGCAATATTTGTTTCTGAGTTGTCCTTTTTACTTTACAACTTCCTTGATTGATATTTTAGACTATTTTCACTTTGGTTATTGGTTTTTTACATGCCATACCCACAATGTCATTCGTCTAACTGCTGATAGGGATGCCAGTGATAAAGCATGTTTCACCTCGACCTAAAGAGAGCAATGCAGCAGCGTTTTAGTCCTTCAGGTTGTCCAGCTACCTCATCCCTACACTCTGCTCAAACATATAATGTTCCAATGCATCAACATTCATGCTAATATTACCATACTCAACCAACACCATTCTGTCATCTTGTCATCTTGTACATCACTAACTAGCCGAGCCGGTTGTATATCTACATTGCATTCTGGAACTTTAAGTCTAATGAGTTCTGTTTACTATATTAGATTGCAGAAAATTGGTGAGTGAGAAAATAAGCTCTTATTCTTTGGGTTTTAGGGTCTAACAGCCAAAGACGCTTTTTTTTTTCTCCTATCAAACACCATTGTAACTACACTAGCAATGCCTGCCTGTGACATCAGAGTTGCAGACAACATCTAACTGAAGGATAAGGAAAAATACACCACAAACAAATAAATTATTACCATATATATTTTTTGTCTCTGCACAGCCTCTTGTGTCTTATAAGTCAAGAAGGTTTTTGGTGTGTTTATCGAGGTGTCAGTGACAAAAGCAGCACACTAGTAATGTATACATTTGCGTGTGGATCTAACATTAAGGGCTTCATTAAGGATCACTGTCCTGCTCATGGCCATATGGTGCTGTTAAGTAACCGAGCACCATCACACACAAACACACACTGAGACAGCTGCACAGTGGGTCCTTTGGCACCAGTCATTGTGTTAAGTTCTCCACCCAACTCTACATTACAGTGTTTCTGATTAGCTTAATTGATTACTGGAACTTACTGTTTATTAAAATATTTCCCATAATGGACATCACTGTGCAGGCTGTCCTAATGCATTTGACTGTTCCAGTGCTACAGGAATTTCAACAAGCTTTAAGCATCTGAATGCAAAAAAAAGTCTATATTGAATCCACAATTTAGTATAAATACTAAACATAATTTACAGTTTCCTTAACCTTTTGTCCCTTGTGGACCTTCTAGAAAAAAATATGTAAATAAACACACTCCATATAAATGAAATGATATGCCTATGATATATATATATATATATATATATATATATATATATATATATATATTATACTTAATTTAAAAAATTTAACAAATTACTTAGAACAATTAGTTATCCATTTATTAGAGATAAAACTCAAACTGTGTTCTATTGAACATACATGTATGAGATGCTGACTAAATGTATGATGTTTAAATAAATATATAATATGAATTCACAATTACAATTCTGACACTGTATTTAGTGAGTAAGTCATAGTAGATCATAAATAATATACTTTATAGAGAAAAGATTCAATAATAAACTAAGACTTTACGTGGTTAAAAATAAAAGATTGTTCTGTGGATCCTGAATAGTAAACTTTTCAATTTGCAGTTTTTCTATACTAGCATTTATTATGCTTTTTTAAAATGTTTATGTTCATACTGGGTATTTATAGAAGTTAAAAAAATAAAGTAGAAGAAGGAATTACATTTTACTCGACATTTGGAAATGCTAAGTGAGGTTTGAAAGAGCCATCACAGAAATCTGTGCATGACATCTATGCATAAATTAAATGAACCCTTGAGCAAGCAATTTATCATTACATGCAAACAAGGTATGATTGGCTAAAACACTAAGAATATTATGCTTATTCTTTAACGCTGTCAAAACTTACACTGAATACAAGCATTATAACTATTATATAACAATTATAACACTATATGACCCAATGTTTGTGGATACCTGACAATCACACCCATATGTGGTTCTTCCGCAAACTGTTGCCACAATGGTCAAAAAACATAATTGTATAGGATGTCTTTGTATGCGGTAACATTAAGATTTCCTTTCACTGGAACTAAGAGGTCCAAACCTATTACAGCATGGCAATGTCCCTGGGCACAAAGTGAGCTCCATGAAGACAAGGTTGGTGTGGAAGAACTTGAGTTGCCTGCGCAGAGCCTCAACCCCTTTAGGATGAACTGGAATGCTGACTGTGCACCAGACCTTCTGGCCACTAATGCTGAATAGGCAAATCCGTATAGCCACACTCCAAAATCTAGTGGAAATCCTTCCCAGGAGAGTGGAGGTTTTTATTATAATGAGATGTCCACAAACATTTGGCCATATATTGTGGAACATTATGGATTTTGTAATAAACATTGTATAAACTGTTTTTCTGAATCTAAAAATTCATGAACTATCATTTGAGTGATATAATGGAAAAAGAGTTATTTATTTATTTATTTATTTATTTATTTATTCATTTACTCAGAACCTGTAACTGTAATATAAGCAGCAATCTTATACAGGGCAACATTATATTTCTACATTACTAATTAATTATGTGCATGATACTCATTTTATTCTAACTGAAAAGAATCGCTGATAAGGGCTAGCCTGAAGAGAGGGCTAGCCTGAAAAAAGGAAGAGAATGGGGGTATCCTGAAAAGAGGGAGAGAAACATGTAGGAACCTGTGGAGGCCCCTCTAGATAGGGATCCACACAGAAAGGTAGAAATCTCTGTTTTCTACCTGTAATAGAATATGAGAATGTTCACTGTATTAGGCAGCACAACAGATCTTCTGAGTAATTCATGTTTTCATAAAGCTGCAAAATGAGATTGGAACTGAAAATTATGAAATATAACAAGAACTCTGAGGCATGACTACACTGTTCACAACCAACAACTCATAAAAACATTTCATCCAAGCTGAAGTCAAGCTCACGCAGGTCATATGCTCAAATTTGTTGCTTAGGTTTCAACAAGCACTCCCCAGGCCATACATGAATCAAGCCAAGAGTGCTAGATCATAAATGATTAACATGCAGCTGCAATATGCCAGGTTCAACACAACAGGCTACAGATTACATGAAATCAATTAGTGATATGGTATTATTTAAATTAGCACAAATAAAAGTGAGTGGTCAAGGGTGACAATACAAGTCCCCAGGGATGATCAAGTTACCAATTAAGCGGCATAGGAGGATTAAATGAGGAAGGGAGGACAGTTCTGGATGCTGTCCAGCTGATTAAAACATCTATCCATCATAAAGGAGATGTGTGTAGGGGGTCAAACTCCTGCTAGAGAGACTGCCAATTCAAGTTACACTATCAAGTTGGCATTTCCAGCACAGCAGGGACAGTTAGTGGCATGGTTTCAATATCTGATATAGTTCTCAAAGTTGTATCCAGAAATCAAACACATGAGGCCCATAATTTAATGTTTACAAGTTCTATATTTTATATTGAGTATTTAGTTATTAGCCTATTAGACTGCATTTAATCTAAACCTCAATATGCCCAAAACACATAAGCCTATTGTCACGAATGTGGGATTGAGGCGGAAGCAGGCGCAGACTTGCGTTTTAATATTTATTGAAAACGTAGAACAAAACAACAAAACAAAGACACTAAGACTAATCAACATAAACACTATGGAATGAAACAAACACTATGTCATGAAACAAACACTAAGGTTACAGTGCCTTGCGAAAGTATTCGGCCCCCTTGAACTGTTCGACCTTTTGCCACATTTCAGGCCTCAAACATAAAGATATAAAACTGTAATTTTTTATGAAGAATCAACAACAGGTGGGACACAATCATGAAGTGGAACGAAATTTATTGGATATTTCAAACTTTTTCAACAAATAAAAAACGGAAAAATTGGGCGAGCAAAATTATTCAGCCCCTTTACTTTCAGTGCAGCAAACTCTTTCCGGAAGTTCAGTGAGGATCTCTGAATGATCCAATGTTGACCTAAATGTCTAATGTTGATAAATAGA